>OY744616.1:40968124-41110930 GCA_963556255.1 Allolobophora icterica
AGCTGCGGCGGCAGCAACTTCCGGTGCATGGACGAAACGTTCAGAGGCGTCTTTCTCATCGTCTATGATTAGTACATGAATTAGGATCTAGATGATTGTTCGAATCAGTGTTAATAGTGGTCATGTGGTAGTAGAAGTAAAGTTAGGTTTGAGCCTTAGGTTAAATGATTAAGGTCATATTTATATATTGATGTGAATATGGGTAAAGTTAGGGTTAGGTTAGAGACAAGAATCAGGGTTAGAATGAGTAGGCCTGAAGAGTTTTCGTGACCAGGATGATCTCGGCCACTGACGTAGGTTGAATGATGCCTTCTTACCCATCACCATCCTCTTCTTATGCTGCTGCTGCGGGTGGTGGTGGTGGAAGTGTTGGTGGTGGTGCGGTGGCTGCGTCATCGTTAGTCTTTCGTGTCGGTCTGAACGGAAGCATCCCGGATCTGGTGCGGCAGGTGTTGTTCGAACGAGGATGGACTGAATTCGATGAAAGGCAGAATCGTCCAGATGACTGGAACATCCTCTGGTCGTCGTCTGGCTTCAGACTCAGCGACTACGCTTCTCTGTTGCCCTGGCAACGCCTCAACCACCATCCACAGTCGACGCTCATAACCCGCAAGGACAAACTGGCGAGGGCAATGAAGTGCATGAATGCCATCCATGGACCCATCGTCTACAACTTCTCTCCCTTCGCCTTCCTTCTGCCGACAGACTACCGTCGTCTAGTAGCTGAGCTCCAGCAGTCCACCTCCTCCTTATCCTCCGCCTCTTCCTCAGCCGCCGCCGGCTTATGCGGACATCAGCGTCGGCGCAGTGGGACGGTGGCTGCAGCGGCGTGGCAGAGACATCGACGGCGCCGACTGTGGATCTTTAAACCGGTGGATGAGTCGAGGGGACGCGGCATCAGCATCTTCAGCGACCTCAGTCAGCTGCAGCAACTCATCGACCGCAGTAAACCTGGCGTCGTCCAGGAGTACATCGCCAACCCATTGCTCATCTCCAGATACAAGTTCGACCTCCGGATCTACGTCTTCGTCGCCTGCTTTCATCCGCTTCGCGTCTACCTACACGAGAACGGACTGGCCAGGTTCAGTACGGAGAAATTCGACCTCGATAGTCTCGACAACACGTACTCCCACCTGACGAACACTTCGATCAACAAATTCGGACTCAACTACGGATCGGACAAAGAACGAGTGGGAACCGGATGCAAGTGGACCCTCGACCAACTGCGTCAGTATTTCTATCAATCTGGCATCGATGACATTCCACTCTGGTCGCAGATCATCAACATTGTCATTCTGACGGTCGTCCTTCAGACCCAGCAGCAGCAGCAGCAGCAGGCGAGCATCGCTCTTCGCGGAACAACCAACTGTTTCGAATTGTACGGATTCGATGTCCTGATCGATGACCAACTGAAGCCGTGGCTGTTGGAGGTCAACTTCAGTCCATCGTTGAGTTGTGACTGCAACACAGACGATGTTGTTAAACGACCGATGCTCAACGATCTCTTCCAACTCATTGAGTCTGACCTCAGCCAAACACTGCGACGAACCAACTGTCGCCAACATCAGACGAACGGACACTGTGGCGGCGGCGGCGGTGGCTTTCAACCCAGCTGTTCATCATCTATTGATGAGATCCAACGACCGAACAGGAAGTGGCCAATGACGATCAGCAAACAACAACAACATCTGCCTCTGATAAGAGACAACCACCAACCGATCACCAACCCAGACCCATCCATCTGCTCCATATTATGTCGAGGCTCTGACACTGGATCCGTCGTCAACCAAGATGTTGCAACCTCGTGTCACAATGGCACATGTCACTCCTACCAATGCCGTCAAGACGTCTACAACCGTCATGACGGCGTCTCTGCACCTCGTCATGACTCCATACAACGTCATGACAAGACATCAGAAAAGACAACTTATTCGTCTCTGGACTCATGTGTGGATGGTTTCATGAAGACGGTTCCAGGCAGAAGCAGGACCAGGGAACTGATCCATAGAAACTCCACCCACGTGACAGGATTGCCTCCGCATTTAGAGGGAGAATTGAAAGGCAGAACAACTGCGACGAAGAATTCACTGAAGAAGAGATTTTCGCTGAACAGCTGTCGATCGGTGCCTGATGAAGACGAAGGTAAACTGGAAGATGACGAAAGCAGTCACCTGGAGCGACAAAGAAGACGAGGTCCCTGTGCAAAGGTCCCACCGCCGACCAGAACCTACGAAGCCAGTCGACCAACTGGACCGACAAAGGTTGGAAGGTTCGTTCAGATCTTCCCATTCAACGTTGCCACTCGCCTTCTCTCTTCAACTGCATCATCGACGAACCTCGACATCCGAAAGGTGGCAGCAGAGTCACGAAAGATGATGGCGGCCAGAAACGCTCTCACATCCATCACTTCTGCTGCTGCTGCTGTTGGATGTTCTAAGACTGAGGGAGACAAATCTCCGTCATCACGAAGGCTAATCCTCCCAGAGATGCGTCTTCGGCAACGCAACAGTCGGATGTCAGAGGGAGTTGAAGGAATTCCCCAACTCTGGATGCCTCTACAGTCGACTTAATTACTCTGTCTTAATTGCATCAATTAATCTGTGATTGTATCGAAAATTTCACATGGAGAGTTAAAAGAAAAAGCATAAGTATTTTGGGTTAAATATAGCTTGAAATGGCTGCCTCCATGGTATACCCCGTGATCGATCGAGTCAGTCGATCAAGTCGATCGAAACTCAGCCAAGTCGAGTCGGTCGAAAAATCTTCGACTCGATCGACTTTAAGTCGAGTCGATCATGTGTTTTGACAAGTCGAGTCGATCGTTGTTTCCTCGACTCGACTATGAAATATTTTCTTACTATTTTTGCGTCTACTTCACAAAATGACCCACATGATGTGATGACGTAATGCTTTGTAAACGCACAACTACCGTATTAACCTGATTTGAAGTTCAGTGCAAATTATGAGCCTTTTGGTGATTTGGTATAGTTGAAGCTGCAGATACCTTTTATCACAGTTTTACGGAGAAAATGGAAAGATTAAGATGCGTTAAAATGCGCTAGTTTCAGGAAATTGCAGCTCTGTAGTCAGTTTAACGACGATCTCAAAACGTTCGAATGTCTGTAGGCCTACCGGTATGTTAGGACGGGACTGAATGCTTCGATTCTGGCCAAGAGTAGTGGCTCGGAAAGTGTTTTAAAGTTGCGTGAGCTAACCTCAGCCAATTAGGCTACAGACCTAAGATGGATAGAATTATACATTATATCCGATATACCGTAACCAATAAGAATATTTTGTAATTTTTATCAATCAGTGGAAAAGTTTATAGTACATGGCCTACATATTCAGGAAATGAAACGCGTCTAGATATAGCACAATAAGTCAATAACTACTTTAGCTAGCATCAAATACAAAGCGTCAGCCAAAAGTTGTGTGAGCATGTTTCTGCCTCGGCGCTACACAGCCAAAACTTGTGTGAGCATTGGCACCTTTTGCGCCATGGCTCCCGGGCCCATGGCCAAGAGATGCAGTCCAAGTGTACAAAGTCGATAGAGTCGATCGTTTATTTGCCAAGTCGATCGAGCCGACGAGAGGTCGACAAAGTCGATCGAATCGATCGTCGGCCGAGCCAAGTCGATCGTAGCAGTTCGACTCGATCGATCACGGGGTATACTCCGTGGCTGCCACATTGTCATGACAATTGGATATAAAATTGAGTCATTATCAAATGTAGAGCGTTTCTGATTCGAATTGTTAAGAATTAAGCGCGACAAAAATTATGTAAGCCTCAATTAAACTCATACTGCAATTAAAAAGATTATTTGTTTTTATTGACACAAAAATTAATGAAAATACTGGCACGGTAATATGTCCAAAAGAGAAAGTGGCGAAGAAATTGGTAACCCCACTTTTTATAAGAAAGTTACACCTCTGGTTCGGCTTAAATTAATTACAAATAGGCCGACAAAGAAAATTGATAAATTTGTATTAGACCTACCCTTTACAGAATTTCCCATCTAGTAAAGGATTGAGTATAGACCATAGAACTTCTTACAACCCGTAACAAACGTCCACCGTGTTAATTTGGACAATCGTTTTTTAAGTGTGACAAAATAATAAAAATCCTTTTCTTTAGTAATTCAAACCGACAAACGCAGTAAGGTTAAATTGAGACATGACAGTACAATTAAACTAAGCACACGTTTAAATAATAATAAAGTCTTCGTTTATTAATTCGAACTGACAAGTACCGATACGCAGTAAGATTACATAAATTAGTAGTTACAGGGACGATAACAAGTTTTACAGGAGTCGAATTTAACTGTATGGCAGCCATGCAAGGCGCCCATCTGTACTACTGCTCATTTTACAATCGCTACATAGGGAATGAAGGCTGAGTTACCCTTGTGGGGCTAGCGGGCATCGAACCCGCGTCCTTCTGATCTTCGTGCCAGCGTGTTACCATTCAACCATCTCCCCGTTTAAATGCCGTTTTGTGTTTCTTTTTGCACGAAAACCGCGAAATCCACCGCCAAGATCCGCCTGAGGGTTATTATAATATATTATATGGGAGGACAAACACGTGGAGCCAAACAACGAATTTTCCTATCAGCAGTTGACAGCATCGTGTTTAGAGCATCTATGGTTCAGAGTCTCTGTCGACCAATGCTGCGTTGATAGTGTGCAGCGACGACAGAGTTACAGCAAGTCAGGACGCATTCAATAAGTTTTCCACGCGCTCAGAGAAATATGAACAAGCGCTCGTGTTCCAGTATTCGAATGGTGAGCAAGTGGACTCTGTTTCAATTGCCTACCTGATACAGAAATTGGCTTATTGAAATTCGACAACTTTACTGAACTTCATAACTAGTAGTTTGCGAATATGAAAAGTGCTAGAAAAGTCTGATTTTAGGAAACATGCGTCAATCTTGAACTCAAAGGCAAATCAAAGCTCGAATCTTCGACTTCTTATCATGTGTTCAGTGCCGGATTTAGACTTGGTGAGGCTCTAAGCTATATTTAAAGCTTGAAGGCCCCTTGTAAAATAAATACACCAGAAGGTTTCACAATACTTGAAATATATATATACCTCTTTATTATTTAATAGAAAGGCATTTAAAGTTTTAAAAGTCAAATTATTTTAAAATGAATGCATTTGCTCAAGCGAAATGGAATTTGCTTGCATCTTGCTACATAAGCCGTTTAGAAAGGTTCTATATAAGTATATATTATAGGCTATGTACACAGTACAAATAAAATTAAGAACCCACAAAATCTGAAATTTTTAGGCCCATGCAGATTGAGAGGCCTAAGCTGTAGCTTTTTTAACTTATGCCTAAATCCGGCACTGCATGTCCTTCTAGATGAAATCTTAATTTTGCGATTCAACAAACTTGCATTGAACGCAATTGATACTATAATGTTGGGGAAAACTTCGTTCATGCCTAAGCTCTGAATTTTTACCGCAGAATTTAAAACTCTTAGGTGATTAAACTTTCATATTGAAATCTGCTTCGGTGTATCCGCCATTTTGTTCTCACGAGATCAGCTTTCGGGGCTCTCGGAATTTGTCCCGAACGATCTCTGGACGAATACCGGAGAAGTGAAGCACCTGGATTGCTTTCTAACCTACTCTTGAGGTCCCTTTACTGGTACAGTCTAGTGAAGGCTACTGGGTCGATTGAGGAGTCAGCGCCGTAGCCTTAATCTTGGCTTCGTTGAGCCGTCTGGCTATAGGCACTGCCTAGAGTCTGAAGTCTAAGCCACGAAGTCGAGTCTTGGTCGGTGCCCTGGTAGTCGTGCGCTGCCGCAACTGAGTGATCTATGGTGTCAGTATTTGCCGCCCGCTGCACAAGAATTGGGTAAAATATGCCCATTATAATTATACCTCTGCGGCAAAGTCGAATGAAGCGAGAATTGTATGAGGTCACTGGTGGTGGATGAAGGAAATGGGAGGGAAAAGAAGAGGAGGACGAGGGGGATAACTTGAAAGAAGTTGGAAAAGATACGAGGATCCCTGGGTTGGGTTTGCTGGCGTTTGAGGGGGAGGGTGATCTTAAGCCATAAATCAACATCCAGCTTTGAACATCCAGCTTTGGTGGAAATGTCCTGGCAAAGCCAGTCCAACTATAAATATCCCGAAGTCCACAAACTGATTGTTTGTACACGTGGGGTCCTATCAAAAGTAGCCTAACTGAAGCACAATAGACTTGTTTCAGCAGCAGCAGCAGCAGCAGCAGCAGTCCGATAGATGCGTCATTGCAGAAGAATGCTTATATTCGTTTATTCAAGTTGACGGTTGGCAGAATGCATGCAACTATTGACAATAGGATAAAATGTACAATAATTAAAACATTAAAGGATTAAAATATTAATTTGAAATAATAGCAATAACAGTTCTCATTAAAATCAGTTAGGGTAAAATTAGGAGCTAGTAATAGTAAGAATGGGTTAACAGGAAGCACGAAATGAGGATTAACTAATGAGGGAAGAGGAGGTGTAAGTGATGTGTTAGTAGACATCCTTAAACATAAGCCTAGGTAAGAAGTTTGTTGTCTTTATGGGGTAGGACAAAGGAGTGTGGACGGAGACGAAGATTATGGCCAGTACCTGGACGTAAAGGACACACTCTGATCCGTATCGAAAGGTGGGATCAACGTTGTCTCAGGTATTCTTGCCATTGTTTTCTCTGTTAATTTCTTACTCCTCCTCATCGGAGTGCCGGATAGTGATTATTGAAGTGGTTAGCGTGCTGGACTATCAATAAAGAAGTCAGAGGTTCAAATTTCCGCCAGGGCAGAAATTTTGTTCGAGATTTCTGCTCCATCTGCCTCCTAGCCAACTCAGTCATAATGAGTACACCGACCGTACACTGTCGGTGGGGCGATGAGATGGGGACGGCGATGGAGAGGACTGGCATATTGGCAAGTAATTTAGATATCCATATTATTATTTCGCTATGATTTCCATGTTAATGTTCCTGGGTGCGGTGTGCCATCCAGTTTTCTTGAATAAACGAAAATATTTAAGTAATTGTCTTTACTTTTACATTCAAGAATTTGCTATAGCTTAATTGGTTCCTTCTAAGCTCAAATATTCTGCAATGCCATAAACCGTTTCCACGTGTCATTCACGTAATCAGCCTATCGAAAAGGATTCAATGTCTTCCGATTGCTCTTCTCTTAACTTTCAACATGGTGATTGGGGTCTTTCTGAAACACCTCAGCCGTGTCCTACAAGTACAATTAGTACATGCACTTGGCCTTCGTCCACTGGCGGCGATCTTGTTTGACAGGTTGGGGGGAGACACGGGACACTTTGAATTGATCTGGAAAAATGAGGTGAAACAAATTTTGTTGACCTTTTTGGTGTTTCTTAAAAATGGGGGGGCAACTTTATAGTGTCCGCCACTGTTAACGGTGGGGGTCTTGTCCCCCTCGACCCTCCTGGATCGCCGCCCATGCCTTCGTCTAACTACTGCCTCAGTTGTGTTTAGTCTAGATTGGATTTTGTTGGTCAGGTTCATCGAATGCGTTTCTCTCGTCCATGAACGATCTTTCGATTAGCTATACAGAGTGTAGTGCGTGCGTTATAAGAAGCCAACAACTTCTCGACCACTATTATAGGCGCTATATAAACACCTGCATACATACTTAACACTAACGCAACTTAGCACTGTTAACAGTGGCAAATGCAATCAAATGGAGTCTTCAACCTTCCAACTGGCCGCAGCTGCCACTCCTACTGTAGAGGCGCATATACTCTGCTGCTGGTCTTGTTTCTTGGTAGATATGGGACTGGATGCGATGGGGCCTGGCAGGTAAAGATGTGTGGATGATGGTAGGAGGAGAGGCAGGGACCTCGTGGGTCAGACAGTATATGTGTGCTGCCTCACCCGTAATATAGACAGAGCGCAGGGCTCTCTGCCGCCGACCGCCCGCCCGACCGACCGTCCCACCGCCCGCCCGACCGCCCGACGTCTCTGGGCCGCGGCAGGAACCAAGGTATTGGCTACACCTGTCGATCTCCTCCAACATGCTTTCCTTCGGTGTCTCTCTCTATCTCTCTCAATGTATCTCTGTCTACGTCTCTATCTCTCCGTCGTTGTGCAGTTACAGCTCCAGAGTTGCAGCAGAGAGATTCGCTTGTACATAGATCCCTGTGTACTGTCCGTCAGCCTGCTTCCCTGTGGAGCTGAGAGGGAGATGGTGTTCATCGGGATATCTACATGTCTCTTCGTACGCCTCTTAGTCTGTCTAGGTGTACGGCTGCCTCCGTTCGTGAGGATATAATGTATAATCTGTGGCCCAGCGTCGTCCATCGGTTGAAGCCAAGATTCAGAAGGATAAGAAACGAAGACGTTATTCCGACTGCTTTCCATGCAACCATGCGAAAACGAACACATTGCGTTATATTGGAAAAATAGGGAATATCATCATCATCATCATCAGTCCATTGAACGTCGGAAAACTTAAATCGGTCGTCACTGAATGTTCAGCGAATAGTTTCATTCTGTTTGGAAATGGTAAGTGCAGATCCTGCAGCAGTCAGCCAGGAAAATGGCGCTGCATGCAGTCTGTGATTGGTAGGTAGAACATCAGAATACTTCACTTTGCTAGTTACACTGTTTTCTGGCTTAAAGTTATCAGATTGTCTGCAGACTGATTGCCTGTGAAGGAGTGATAGCGATCTAAGATCATCGCAAGAATTTCTCCTATAGGTCGTTGAACAGACTTCTTCTCATGATGGCCCAGAGTACCTCCGTGGAAGACCACAGACTTCCTGTCTGTACATCTTTACCTGCCAGGCCCCATCATTTCCAGTCCAATTGGGTGCCGGATAAACGTATAGGCCCTAGGCTTAAAAGGCTACAGCTTAGGGCCTCACAATCCGCAGGGGCCTAAAAAATTCAGAAGTTTTGAGTACCGTACTTTAAAAATGTTTATATATATATATTTATATATATATATAATGTAGAACCTTTTTAACGGCTTGTTTAGCAACTTCCACCTCGCATGAGTAAATAATTTGAATTTTCACTTTAGATGCCTTCCTATTAAGTAATCAAAAGACATAATTTTATATGTTTTCAGGTCTGGTGTAATTTTCTAACAAGGGGCCTCCAAGCTTTATAAGCTTAGTTAAGGGTCTCACCAAGTCTAAATCCACCATTTCTCCGTGACGTGCTGCATTGGCTCCCGGTTGAGTACCGTATCGAGCATAAACTGGCTATGCTGGTCACTGGTGTACAGGTCTTTGCATGGTGCGGCCTCTGAGTACCTCAGTCCATACTGTGTTGGTGTGTCGTCATCTCGAAAAGGTCCATCTTTGAGGTCGGAGGACAGAGGTGATACCGTGATCTGCATAAGTGCGAAAGTCAAAAACTTGCTTCGGGGACCGTGCCTTCTCAGTCGCCGGACCTAGGTGCTGGAATAGTATTCCAGCTTCGATTCGCTCATCGACTATACGGCGGACACCTTCAAGATGAGACTCAAAACCCATTTCTACCAAATTGCTTATCCTGACTAGTCGTTAGATTGTTAAGCGCCCTTGTAACGGCATGTGCTGTGTTACGGCGCTGTAGATATTGTCGCATTCATCATCATCATCATCATCATCATCATCATCATCATCATCATCATCATCATCATCATCATCATCATCATCATCATCATCATCATCATCATCATCATCATCATCATCATCATCATCATCATCATCATCATCATCATCATCATCAAACCCAACTCTGGTCCCGTATATATACATATATATATATATATATATATATATATATATATATATATATATATATATATATATATATTATCTACCAAGAAATAAGACCAACATAAGTATATATGCGCCTGCGCTTGAATTGTCATCAGGTTTTGTACTGCATGGCTTGGATAGATAGTTAAACGTAATCATGGACTTCCCAGATTGACAATTTCCGATTTCGGTGTCATAATAAAAAGATAGAGACATGGGCGTGACTTTGGTTTAGAAAGTGGGGTACCAAATTGTTTGCATCGTTTCCTCTTCAAGGCTGTTAAATAATTATAATGATGCCCAATGAATTATTTTTTGCGTCATTTATGCGCAATGCCGAATAATAGTGATAATGATGCTGATGCTGATAATAAAAAGAACAATAAAAATAAATATAACAATAACGACAATAAGCGTAATAATAGATATAATAATAATAATAATAATAATAATAATAATAATAATAATAATAATAATAATAATAATAATAATAATAATAATAATAATAATATAATAATAATAATAATAATGAAAATAAAAATAATAATTTCATATTACTAACAATTATAGACGTGCTTCATTATTGAAGAGACGCGTGTCGATCATAATTGAAGTGACGTAAGAAAAGCCTTTATTCTTTGAATCTAAATTTACAAACAATAGACGTGTTTCACAATTTGAATAGGCCTTTATTACCTAAATTTAAACTTAATAACATTATAGAGTTTTTCATAATCGAAATGACGTAACAAAGGCCTTTATTCTCTAAATCTAAAATTACTAGTTATAGGCGTGCTCCATAATCGAAATGACGTAGGCTACTAACAATAATTGATAACCTTTTATGCTCTAACTTTAAGCTTAATAACAATGAACTTTTTCGTAATTTAAGTAACGTAACCAAGGCCTTTATAAGCCTACTCTAAAGATTAATAATAATAAACGTTTTAACAATTGGAATGACGTAATGAGCCTCTATTTTCTAATTGAAACTTAATAACAGTAGACTTTTCATAGCTGAAGTGACGTAACAAAGACCTTTATTATCTGAATGTAGACTTATAATGACAATACACTTTTTCATAATTGAAGTGACGTAGCAAAGGCCTTTATTCTCTAAGTCTAAAAATTATCAAATAATGTGTTTCATAATTGAAGTGATGTAACAATGGGCCTTCGGTTTTAAAATTAAAACATGCAATAGACGTGTTTCGTAATGAAAGTGACATAAAAGGGCCTTTTTTCTTAAAATTCAAATTTAGACTTAAATTTAGATTAAACGTGTTTCATAATTGAAATGACGTAACAATAGGCATTTATTCCAGGGTTTGCCTCACTTTGGTCTAGAAAGTGAGGGGTACCAAATTTCGCTTTGTTTCAGCTTCGCGATTGTAAAATAATTATGAGGGTATCGTTTGTATTACAAGCATAATAATAAATATAGACTTAATGATGATGATAATGATGATGATGATGACGACGACGATAATGATAATAATAATTGCACATTCAAGGACTCAACGGAGGACGAGGCCTGATTTCCTGGAAATAGCATAACAACAAATTAATATCTAAGTCCCCGAGGGATCATATGTACTTTGGGGCATTACAAAATAATAATAGCGACTATAATAATAATGAAAATAACAATGAAAGTGATTATGATGGTGATCACAATGATGATAATGCTCGGTAATTGTTTTGAATCTTGAGGGCTTCCTCAGATAAAATAATAATGGGCAAAAACAATGGGTATGAAATGTGGGGGTACGGTAGGGCCTACCATCCAGTCCAAAAAGTGGGGCACGTGTACCCCTCCCCGTAAAATACGCCTATGGATAGAGAGACCCTGGTGTCTGAAAATGACGATCTAAACCAGTCTAAGTCTGACTTCTGTAACGCCGTTATAAAAATCCACTGAGCATCAATCGATGTTAGTTCAAACGAAGTCAGTCGATCATTGTCCATTATAGATCGAAAGTAAAGATCATCGATTGTCTTTAGCTGGAGTCTCTCATGACGATCACTGAAACAGAATGTTGGCTGAAGGCAACTGAATTATGCACATGAGAACTAGGTAGATCTGTAAGAGTTATTTGTGTCTGATGAGGACGACCGATGGGGAAATAATTGGTTTCTGGTAACGACCAGACACAAGGAAGGTGACAGCAAGCAGCAACAAAATATCACAGAGACTGTTTTAACACTTTAACAACGAGCTGCATTGGTTTCCCAGTCGCTTCATTTTAGTACACCCTCCCCGTGTTTAAAGTGCTACAGTCCAGAAATTTAACGCCCCTTCTCATGAACTCTTAAAATCTATTGAATTATCTGATTTTTGGGTTCCACTGTAATCTTAATCTCCGAATTTCTTTTCAGAACCCAAAAGAGCTAGGTGGCAGAGAAATGGCTTTCCTCTAAGGCGCCAAGTCAGATTAAATTCGGCGTAAGTGAATATGCAGACGATGAGGCAGAGGTGCACAGATAACGCAGATAGATTGAAGGACAGTTTTGGTTGGTTGTGCTTCAATTTGGAGCAGTGTTAACAGAACAGGGAAGAGAAGGTATCATCAGAATAAGGTGTATTCGTGCAGTCGATTGATGGTCGTTTCCAGCCAAAGGCAAGAAAGTCCAGTCTGAATTTAAAAAAACGGCATTTCCGCCTGAAATCATTCTACATGTAACGATTCGCGTTTGTTTGTTGTTCGTAGCTATTGACGCAAATCCGTTTGTTAGAAATGTCTGCTGCCAAAGTCTGATAAGATGGCTAATGGTGTTGGCGATATCTGCGACGATGATTCGTGTAATTGGTCTGATCGTTGGAAGCGATAGCAAAGTGGATTATCATTCTTGAACAGAAGCTCCTTAGTTTCCTCGGCGACAGACATCGTCGTTCATTTCCTACCAGAGCCTCAGAGCAAAAGAGTTGACGACGCGATGAACAACTTCATCCAGAATTCTATCTATCAGCACAACTGGATCGTTCCTCGGAGTGTCATGTGCACTCTCTTCTGGACAGGTGTCATCCTTGTCTTTACCGGAATGATCCTGCTAGTCACTAGTAAACACAAAGGCGCGTAAGTGAATACATTCACACATCGCAGTCTGTCAAAGTCAAATAGGCTTATAATTATTATTTGCATGATAGCTTCAGGCAGGGCTTTTATCTGCCGGAACGCTTCAGAACGGCGTTCCGACACCTTCTTAAGTTTTAAAAAGAAACTAGTTGTTTAAATGAAAGAACAACTTAGTTTTTAATAAAATGTGACGTCAACAAATTTCTTGGGAAGGGTTTCACCGAGACTCCTCCCCAAACTTCAAACCCCGTTTTTTCTCGGGCTTCGCCCTCGATTTAGCCCTTTCATAAATTATTGTTCAATTCCGAAAGATTGTTCTAGAAAAAGGCACTCCCTTCAGGTAAACTTTATGCAGGTAATTGTGCTCTTTTGCAATGCTAATCGTGCATTGTTGAATCTAATTGGTGAAAGTGATGACGATTTGGAAAGCCACATTTGTCTTGGGCCAAGCAATCCTCCAGCCATCAAGTTTAATACACATTAATGCCCGTCCTAAGACGATTAAAGACAATTTGAAAAAATATTTTCTAGTGTATCGACAATCCATTGTTGAGAAAGTCTTCCTCAGCTAAAACTCTCTCTCGTGAATGTCCGTTGGGCCGCTGCATAGTGCAATTTAGTTACTGTTGTCCAAGTTCTAATTGCTTGCGCTCCATTGTATAATTCACAGTGCCACTTAGGCTGCCATCCTGGTCCTCCGTAAGGGCAAAACAATGGACAAGCCATAGGCCTATATGTTCTAAACCCGTTCAGCTCTGTTCGCCACATAATTTTAGTAACTAGTTTAAGCCCGTTTTAAGCCGTTAGATTATTGCCCTTCCTAAGATGGTTAAATAATTTGAAAATGTATTTTCCAATGTGAGTCATTAAAACGTAACGTTACACATTTCTGTGTGTTTATATTATTAATTGTGTATTCCTGCTAGCCGAATAATATCGTTCCCGGATGCCAGGCGCCAGCTGGCGAAACACCGAGAAGATCTTTGCCCGTCCCAAGACGGTTTAGAAACAATTTTAAAATGTATTTTCGTTCGTTCGTTTCAGCCTGTTCGCCACATAAGTAAATTAGTTTAAGTCCGTTTTCGCCACGTAAGTAACTTAGTTTAAGCCCGTTTTCGCCACCTAAGTAAATTAGTTTAAGCCTGTTTTAAGCCGTGAGTTTAAAAGAGCAGCCGTTTACGATATATTTAAATTTATTTTGAATTAAGTGTGAAACGAACGTCCGCCATTTGTAAAACGGTGACGTCATTGGTCATGAACATTCATTAGTTGGAAGCGGCCAATGAGAGAAGCGTAACATGCAAATGTTCACACGGTGGCTGACATTTTTGCTCGTTTATATTATTAAGACTAGCTGTAACCCGTGAAAAATTATGACGTTGGTTAAAATGCTCTAAACGCCGTCGTCATGCCCGTCGTCGTCAAGACAGCCGTCGCCAAGGCGGCAGTATAGTGACGTCACAATAGTGTTTGTTACGGGACAGACAGACGTACAACCGTTATTATGTTGTTTGATGCGACGTTAATCCAACATTGAATTCGTGAATTCGATTGTATCCTACCGTCACTGTATAGAAGAATTATTGTTTCGCACATTGTCAATGGTCGTCATTCATGAGGCCATGTGTGTTATCTTCACTTTAACTGTTCCACATTACGAGAAGCTTAGACCATTCAGCACGCGAAAAAGACTGCCGCTGCACATACGTTGCTATAGAAACAGCAACAGCCTAATTATCAACTTCTATTCAACATGCAGTTGTAAAACATGTAAATTTAGTCAAGAAGAGCATTTCAAATCAGTCCTTATTCTTCAATGCTACAACTCAGCAAGGATATCTCTGATTGACCTTTTCTGGTCGTATACTTTAAACCTGAATTGTTCTTGGTGAACAAACTGCTTCTTTTGCTGGACCTAGATTTTGGAACTGGAACTCTCTGTCTCTGTCTCTGTCTGTCTCTGTCTGTCTGTCTGTCTGTCTCTGTGTTCGTTCTGCTCAGTCGTTTGTGTTATTCTGTTCTATACTACAGACTTATCTTTCTCCTATTGCTTATCTACCGTAGGCTCCCTCTCTATCTTACGGACTCTGGATGTATGCTGACCTGATTACAACTTGGTTTTTGGAATAACGGGTGACTATAGGCCTAAGGAAAAAGTGAAGAGATAGACAATGGAGGAAATATGTTGTCGCCTAACTGTTGTTTGTAATGCCAATGTCTCGGCTATCGTCGCTTACATTTCAGTGCTGATAAACAAAGGAGTGTTTATGTCTGGTTATTGAAGGCTTTCAACCGAATCACCGCATATGCCTTCGGCTAAATCCTCTCTTACATTTCGTGTTGAAATGCTTTATGCAATACAGCGAATTGTTGGGATGCACTTGGATTGTCTCTGCACAACCTCCTTCCTCTCTCGCTCTATCTCTCCATCCACCTCGCCCATATATCACTCTGGTGGTCTATCATTCTCTCTCAGAAACACATTTCATTTGTCTTTTTCTAAATTCTTTCTATCTTACCTTCTCCGTCTGTCTGTCTGTCTCTGTCTGTCTCCGTTTCTCTGTCTGTCTGTCTCTCTTCCTCTGCCTCTCATCATTCTATTGCGCCCTGTGTGTATCTCGTATTAGCTGTTTAATTCTCTTTTGTTTCGACTGTGTGTCTGTCAGTCATCCACTTTCTCTCTTAACTAATCTCTCTTCAGTGCGATGACTGAGTTCCCTCTGTCTCTTCTTGTCTCTCTTTCTGTATTCTTCTTGCGTGTCTTTATAACTTACAGTATCTGTGTTGGGCCTATGCTTCTCTCTGGCTCTCTGTTTTCCACTCTTTGTGTATGACTGAGTTCCTCACTAGTAAATGTAGGACTTCAGGGGCATAAGTCGGACTCTCAAACGCAAAACGCCCCTCATAGAGTCATATGCATGGAATCTTCCGCCTATAGTCAATCGAATGCATGCCATCTTTATCCGGCCTGCCTGAGTCAGCAGCAGCCGCCAGGTGTATCTGTGGGTCGGACTCTGCTTAAGTAACTGCGTCGGCTCCAGTAAAAGCACCATAGTAAGACAGGTGTGCAACCATCATGTTCATCAACATCGTAATCGTTAATGTGAAGACCAGGGTGCAATTTGTAGAACTTCCACTTGTTTAGGCTATCTCCTAGTAGGCTAATGATGCGTCATCCCCCATACATTAGGCTCTTGTCCAGAGATCTTTTATTCACACTAGTTTATCACTGATAATGATGATACGATGAACGTCGTTACGAAGACGAGCATCATGAACACCATCTGCTTGACTTGTTTTAATTTGCTCATCATTTGGACTCACGACGACAATTACCGACTAATTGGTGCAACCCTTACCCCCTCCCTCCCCCCCGACGAATGTGTAGGAGTCTTCCCTGAGAAGACTACCCTGATTTCACTAGCAAATGTTCCGATTTCTTGCCGACTTGATTACTACAACTTACTTCTCATCGGTATCGTATAAACTACAAATGCTTCTAAATTATCAGGTTTGAGCCATAACAAAGATCTCTAAATAGAGGCATGTCACGACAAATTTTGCACAATGGAGGTTAAAATCCAGTTCAAAATTCACAGGGTAGTACAATTAATCACCCTAACCATAGTGCGACCGTACGTTACCTCCCGGAATAACGTACGCGTACCGTACGTACGTTATCGAGAAAAATAACGTACGCGTACCGTACGCGTACGTTAAAAATGTCATAAATTTATCTGATCATTCACAAAGAACCTCAATATAACAGTACTATAGTCTTATAAGGTACGCGTACCGTACGCGTATGTAAAAATGATCAGTTTAGCTCTACAGTATTGATCTCCCCGTACGCAGGCCTAGTTATTTACGAACGGTACCGAAATTTAGTATTACCAATAAAAACGACCACTGGCACTGACCATCCTATAAAGTGTGCCGTAAAATCTTAATTATCTTCATATTATACATTAGACAGAACATCAGCAATTTGGAATTTAAAAGTTTGAAAGTAGAGATCATTGAACAGCCACAGATGACTGATGTAATGGCTAAAATTGTTTACGACCGTCAATCACCAACCATTAGGGGCCTATTGACTTTTCTTGTGCATAATGTTATGTATTTTATTTTCGTCATGAACTGATGTGAACGTACGGTAACGTACGGCATAATAACGTACGCGTACCGTACGTACGTTATAGAAAAAAATAACGTACGTACCGTACGTACGGTCGCACCTTGACCCTAACTATGTTTGCTCCTTCCTCACCCTCACACCAACAACAATTATTGCATTCATGCAAATTAAATGTTGAGGCGCATGAGAGCAGGGTTGGTGTGACGGTTGTCTTCTGTGTCTGGTCCATTAGCTTTTGAATTCACTCCCAGTTTTAGTCTGCGTTCTGTCAATTCCTTTAATATTATTCACGACTAAACTAAGACTCCTTCTTACAAATTGTCTACCCAACGAAGTCTGATTTCTGGTTTTTCTTGCCCATTGGATTTCAGTCAGACTTTCCAACGGATTATGATTTTCTCACTTGACGCCACAGTTGACTGAAGACGCCTTGTGCATCATTACAACGGTTGTATAGAAGTCATTAGAGATTAGATTAGCTTATCATTTACACACGAATGTCTTAGAATCATATCTACCTAATTGTATTGTATTTACGAATTTATAAAACGCTTTCTCCGTATAGGCCCTACAACCTAATCAGAGGCGCTCCCAGTGCGAGGAACTCGGTGAGAAAAGAAGTCTTAAGACAGCGAGAAATAGCAGATATGCCCCCAGTGAGGATCTAAGAACGAGTCATGAAAGGAAGCCGACAGAGGTCGACAGATAAGATCACAGAGATAACGAGGAGCTTGGCCTTGGAACGCTCTAGAGGTAAGGAACAGGATTGTAAACTGGATACGCGCAGTGAGTGGAAGCCAATGTAAGTGCTCAGACATAAAAGTCGAGATATGAGAGTAGCGTGGAAGGCGGGCGATCAGACGAGCAGCTGCGTTTAACACCGATTGAAGTGGAGACAGATGGGATTTTGGCAGACCGATAGGCTAAGTAACGATTTACAGTAATCAATGCGTGAGCAGATAAAGGCGTGAACCATGGAGGAGAAAGTGGAGGAAGGAACAGAACGCCGGACAGCCCTAATACCGCCTGCACCGCTGAAGCAGAGGGTGAGTTGGCAGCCTATGTATGGGACTCTGTCAGTTCACCCTCTCAGTCACCAGGAATTGTAGATCATGACATAATTATACAACCTGACCAGGGTTTCTAGAGACCCAAGGCAAACATCTTTCCTCTTGAAGCGTCTTGCCACAACAATCCAAATGTCACTGTGGCAGTCGTGTATTTTCAGCAGATACCGACAAGTGTTTCAGCGTTTCTAATATTTGTTGGCAGTCTACACAGTAGAATCTGATGGCGTGTCTATTGTTGCAGTTTAACAACGCTGTGTCATAACAAATACGATAATTAGCGTCACCCTCCTCCTGCATCCAGGCTGTGGGACTGGCACCATCCTAAAGCGGCAGTGACGAAGTTAACGCAGTAGTTCTAGTTTTATCGTCATTTAACTGCTGAGTTTTGTTACTGTTTCCGACGGTTTGTTGTAGAATGTATCGGTCATGGGGCGGCGTGTTGCTTGGCCTCGGCTTATGCGTTCTGCTCATCTGCCTCATCCTCTGCATCCATGCCTACTGCGTGATGGCAGCTGATGCCGCAGCCACTTCCGGTGAAACGGAGGACAACGACGACCAATCTGCATCCGCATCAGCCGAAGCCAAGACAAATCCTGTAAGATGATGATGATGATGATGATGATGATGATGATGATGATGATGATGATGATGATGATGATGATGATGATGATCGCACTCTTATTATAGACGCCATGCTAAGGTCAGGTCAGGCTTAAGGTAAGGCAGGATGAAGTCAGTTCAGGTAAGGTAAGGTAGAAGTTACCTTGGTCCTCTCTTTTAACCCAGATGCAGCATAGTTGGTGCATTGCTTGCTGATCGATATTCGTGTTTATTGACAAGCTCACTGACAAACCGCAGTAAGTTACATTGAAACATTGAAACACGACGGTACAATTATCAAGATCTTATAGAACACATGTCTTGGCCTCCTGAAAGGCACCCGCTAAGTTTTACTGCTGCCTCTAGGAAGTGGAAGGCTGAGTCAACCTAGAGGGAGCTTACGGGTATCGAACCGCATCTAATGCTCTTCAGGCCAGAGTGTTACCATTCATCTATCCCCTTCCCCTGACGACGCTTAGCTTCTAATTTCCTCCGACAGTTACACGTCTATGCATTCCATTCAACTACCCTCAGGTGCCTTTGAAGATGTGAAAATGCCTGGATCGTTTTAGTAAGATTCCTTTGAACTCGTCCACAACTGAGTTCCTTCATGCGGATCTGGTGTCATTTTTACTGGTTCTTGGCGTAATTTGAGTTTCACATTTGATTTTGTCTTCTTCAGATTAGATTCAAGCCTTCTGCAAAACTGTTAATGTCATCAGCAAAATATCTACAGAATATGTCTCGGATTGTCTTGGGTTCACTGGCTAATGTCCTACTTTCCTCTTGATTGCTGTGACTCACTTCTAGCAGATTTTACAGAGTCAGTAGGCTATTACAGTGCTTTGGAACTCCCTGGCGGCCAGGGCCATAAAGAAACCACCCAGAGTTCCAACTCATCACCTGCGCAGCTGTCTTCCGATCCTTTGAGCTTCCTGGGTTTCGACTGCTTCCTTCCAGTGGACCTTGACCTGGAATGTGGTTTTGCTTAGGAGCTGAAATAGGTTGATGGTCAGAGGTTCGGTGCGAAAACTGCGCTATAGAAACGAAGCGTCCAGACACACAGGACACATGGAGATCAGTACTTCGAAGATTATATACCCATAATGAAGTAGTTGCATAATGTAACTTACCCTGATAGAGGTGCACAAAATGCAACGGTTCACTTGCCAAGAGTCATAACAGATACCCTCAGTGTATCAAGATCAGGGGCGTCTATCCCCCGAAGTCATTGGAGCAACTTCCCTCCCTCCCCTTACCACCTTCCCTCCCCGTTAATGATGGCACACACACACACACACACACACACACACACACACACACACACACACACACACACACACACACACACACACACACACACACACACACACACACACACACACACACACACACACACACACACACACACACACACACACACACACACACACACACACACACACACACACACACACACACACACACACCACACACACACTGACAGATCTTCCCATATTTCTTGGAAGGAGCATTTGCTCCAAGGTTTCCATGGTATACAGTGTAGACGCTCCTGATCAAGATAATAGACCAATATTGCATTTATTACAGAGTCATACAGTCGAGGTCCAGGTGGCCCCAGAAACCGGAAGACAGGCCTGTCTTAAAAGTTGAGAATTCAGGCCCTGTGTAATCGACAACAGAGAACTGTGAGAGCTGAGAGCTCGGAGGCGTTGGGCCGGCGACTGAGAGAGACTGATAACCCACTGAACTGTTTTCTTTTGAGGCACAGCAGGAGCAAAGGAATCCAATGAGCGACTACTGCAGCATTTCCTAATCTGAGTCGGCGTTTATTACTTTATAAATATAACGCAATGTCTCACAAGTAACGCTGGATTCTTTGCTCAGTAGGAAGCCTGCTTTTAGGATGGGGATGATGTGCAGGAATTTAGGTCTTTTCTTATTTTGTAGCCCTGGCCAATGAGTTCCCTGCATTTGTAATGTCTGCTTAGCTGCCAGAAAGTCAGCTAAACGCGTTTAATTTAGTCTAGTCTTGTCACTTCTACAGCGTCGTTATCATAATGTACAAGGCATCAAAAGCTTCAAGTGGAATCGTATTTAAAGTCATATAATGTCATTAGAGAAGCCAGATGGAAATCCTACAAGCCACAGAAACCGAAACCAAGTAAACGGATGGTAAGCCAGTTGAAACAGAGGAGTGTCTAGTTCTGAATTACATTAAGAAACTGATAAAAGTTACAAAACTAGGCAGCAACTTCCAAAGCTTCGGACCATTTGTAGTTATCGTCAGCAAATTAATGTTAGTTAAGAGAACTTTCAGTGAGAAGTGAGCGGAGTGGAGTGGCATATAGTGTTAAAAGGAATGGACCCAGCATTGAACCAGTTGTTGGAATTCTGTGAAAAAGTCAGACAGTAACAGAGACGTTGGATAATAAACATCGAATAAAAGTGGACGTTGCGCTGACTTCCAGAATCCACGGTAGAGATAAGGATTTATAATGACTTTCTGGTTGGATAGGTGAAGAGAAGAGAGAGTGTTTTAGGCGTAACTTATGAAGGAAGGAAACTTTCACAACCACCTTGTCTCACCCAGAGCGAGTCCACTTCGAAGTCCTATCACTGACCTACAATTCCCTGCATATTCCCAGACCTTGTATCTCCGTGATCTATTCACCATCCAGGCAACCTGCTCCACCGAATACTCCTCCTATCTCAGTCTTTCTCGACCCCCGACCACTACATCATTTCAAGGTCTCCAACCGAGCCATATCAAACACAGCACCACGCCCCTCGAACGATCTCCCCTCAGAGTTCCGCAGATTCTCAGTTCCTCCGTCATCATTGCAACCCATCCTTCATCAGGATGATGGAGGACGGGTTGCTCCTCTATCTATCACCCTCTGGCTTATCACTCAACCTGGTTTCACCTTTTCACGAACTCCTACCCAGACTCAGCCGATCCTCCGCCTTCCAATTCTTCTCGCCTTAAACGACACCCGCATTGACAGCTGCTCTGTCTCCTCTCTTGATCTGGCCATGGTAACCGGACTCGGACCTCCTTTAGACTACTCTTTGCACAAACCTCTGATTTGACGCAGCGCTCGAGAATAAGCTGATGCCCTGCACTTGGCCTTCGAGTGGCGCTTTAGAAGTTCTAAGATCTCGATTACCAAGTGGTGCATCCATCCGAAGTGGATTTAGGAGAGAAAAAGAAGTGATGTCATGTCCAAGATGTGTCCTGTTTGAAACAAATTTACTTGAGAACGAGAATATCCACCTGATGATCGAATATGTAGTGATCAGGGTGTCGTAGAGACCTACTAGTTCAAAAGCAGCGACAGGTTTTAAGAAGCCAGGTGGTTTTTGTGGATTAGCACAGTACAGGCCAACCGGAAAACCCATAACGAGTTGACCGACTCATAAGCTCTGCGTAACTAAAAGGGTGCTAGGTTCTGCGAAAAGGTCACTTAGGTTTTATTCAAAATGAAAAGGATCCGGGAGCTTGCTTTATATAACGAAATTGCGGAATAAAATAAGTGTAAGTGATTTGATCGAAAGAGAGATGGAGGCCATTCTCTAGTCTTGTTGTTAGCGAACTTCAAGGTTAGAGCAACAAATAACCTCAAGAATAGTTTGGTTAGGTCAGGGTGAGAATTGTCGGGAGGGTTGGGGGGTTTAACCCCCCAGTCTTTCTTAGGACCCCACAGTAAAGTCTTCATTGCACACTCCAACTCCACGTAAATCAAAGTCTAACCCCCAGTCTTTTTCCTACAATTGTCATACTGGGTTAGGTCCTACTTCATTCACAAAGAGGGCCGTGGGGTTTGTAGGTATACCCACGCAATGATGATCTTGTATTTAACGCACCGAATGACTTTCCTACACCTGCTACTCATTTTCACATTGGTTCGTCTGGTTGTTCACAGTGTGCGGTCGGTGACTTCCATCAGCCACTTACTGCGACTACAACCGACGTCTACTCCAACTCTAGTCTACAGGCGAACGGTCGCAAGCCTCGTTCAGTGGCTCCACTGATTCCTCCGCCAAAGTTCGGAGTCAGCGTCACTAAACCGGCGACGCACACCGTCCGCTTCTTCCTCAGCGACGCCAACAGTTCAACGCAAGAGGGAGACGAGGAAGAGGAAAAGGCGGAAGTCCAACTCCAGACGATGTCGAAGGAAGAGACGGGAAAAGAAGTCGGTCGACAGATGACATCATCAAAGACTACGTCAGACACAACGACAACGCTGTCTGGTGGGAGAGATGTTGTTGGCAACATCCGATCGTCGACTGTACGTCGTCAGTCGAGTCCAGCCATGGACAGACGGATTCAAAACAAGACATCGGCGTCTCCTACGACGACCCCGACGACCGTCATCGACCAGCGCTTCGGTTCCTCCTCCGATAGGAACCCCGTCCTTCTTTCATCTGACTGTGACAGTCTGTTGTCCGTGGAGACCATCATCCCTAGGACTGCGCCTGGAAACACGGCCTTCGATGATCAGACGAGGGAAATGACGGCAACACCCTACAGTTTCTTGGACGATGTTCAGCCACGAGACGTCGATGAAGGAGATCTGGAGGAGATTCGTCAACGTCAGGTGATCATCGATCCGATGAGCGAAGGTCGTCTGTCGTCATCCTCTGGTTCAGCCAAAAGGAAGCAGGTGAGCAGCAGTCCATTTCCAGGGCCATTCCCTTCTTCCGTCGCCAAGGATGGTGGAAAGGCATCTCACCTGTCCCGGCAAACGAATCGACATTCCTACGCCAAGTCCAAGCAACAGCACTATTCCTCCGAGACTTCGCCATCGCCAGGGTCACCGGAGCTTCAAGAGGAGGCCTCCGCCGCCGCTCTTTCCAGTCCTCCGGTGAAGTCAGCGATGGGTACGAAACCCCAAGGACCCAGGACGACGCCGGTCATGGCCCCCGGCGCCTGGTCGATCACGCGCAGCTTCGGGCCCTCTAGCGTTACAGTCACGCCACTCGGGACACATGAGCCACCGGCGACCAGCATCCAGAAGGAGCGCCATATAAAAGGCGGTGATGGGGCGGCTCAGGTGCCTTACCATCACCACCAGCAGCAACACCACCAACACCGCCACCAAGGGGGAGAATTTACACTGAACAAAGAACGAGCGCCGCGTAGAGAAAACTCTAAGGAGGACGCAGTAGATCAATACAGATCGTCGGCGAAGAAGGATGATCCGGTGGTTATGTGGAGATCGATGGAAAGACAGAGACAGCAGCAGCAGCAGCAGCAGCAGCAGCTTCCAGTTGCTGCCGATAGATACATGCCTTCTTCTTCTCATCCACATCCACCTCCATCTCCAGCTGCCCTAGAAATAACGGAATCCAAGGCAACAGTTTACGACAATGTCCAGTATTTCCAGATGTAGTCGGGAGAAACATCGGCTACGTTTAGGATTGGAATTAGAGCTCCAGGTAGAATAGGGATGGGGCACAGATTGCGAAAATGAGTTTGGGATTGGACTTACAATATTATATGGCCAAGGGTCAGTTTTAGGGTTCGTATCAAGGTTTAGGGGTTGGCTTACATATAGTTTTATAAGGATTGTTGGTATTGAAAGTGATCTTACGAGTTTGGGTGTTGCTGGTGCGTTATGGTTATAATAAGCGTTGAATTGGGTTTGGACCATCAGTTCGAGGGTGTGGGGTTTGTATTAGGATCTCAGTGTGGAGACTTAGGATTTAGAGATGGTCTTGGGTAGAAATGTCTGACTGGATATGCAAATGTGAGGCTTCGGTTAGTTCTTAGATCAGTTTTAGAGTTATGTGGCGAGTACTAGACAAGTGGGCGATTATGTCTGCCCGTCTCATTTAGGCCTACTCTCTGGCACAATGTCATGCTGCCAATCGTCGCTGTGTTTTCTGTCCTCTGATGTTATCGTTGCTTTATTTTATGTTCTGCCCGGTAAGTTATTTTGTGTCAAACAATTTAGGATAAATTAACAGTAGGCCTATACTTCGTGTGTTCTTCCATGTCCTATTGTCGTAGCCTCTCTTCAGTCCTTTGATTAACCTGCAGCAGTCAATTGGGAACTCATTGATGATTAGCCGAAGTCTACGATTCTACGAAAACAATTCATCTCGTTTGCTTTTAATCGATGTTATGCGGTTACTGAATCATTTAATCTTGGATGACAAATCAATAAGAAATTGAAGTTGCTTTTACAAGTGCGAGTTATTCTATAACAACCTGCGCTCTTACCTAGGCCTGAATATATGGGCAAGAACGGCAATTTCCCCGCCTGAAATTCTGAACGTACAACCAGGCCCGCATTAAGGGGGTGCTACGGGTGCTGCAGCACCCGGGCCCGCAGTTTTGAAGGGCCCGCATTTTCGAAAGTACATTAATTTTTTTAGTGTACTTGTAATTGGGCCCCGCGCTGATGGCTATATAGGTAGGCCCTAATCACAGCACACGGGCCCCCACTAGCCTTAATGCGGCCCTGCCCACAACAAACCTAACAACGTGTCACAGTTTCTTGTTTTATTCCCAAATTGCACACATTTGTGCGTGCCATTGTCTGCCTGCAAGGAAACTCAGAAACTCAGGTCTGTTCATCTCCGTTTTCTATGTCCGCTCCAGGGGGCACTTTACGTCAACAATACACTACGTCGCTATATCTAATGACATTGCGCAGGGGCGTAACTTTGGTCTAAAAGTGGGGTGGTACAAATTTCTTCTCCACTTTCGTTTTTCGCATGGAGACCATCTCTGGGAAGGCACAATAATAAAACATTGATTGGCATTGTTTAAAAAGTGGGGTACGAACCGTACGGTACCCAGACCAAAAAGTAGAGGGTACGGGTATCCCTTAAATTATATATTGTACCCCCACAAATTACGCCTATGCCCATGCAGGCTGGTAGTTTTCACGAAGCTTCCAAATATTTTATTGATGTAATTCACCGGCTTCTTTCTGTCTCCTCGCATCGTCCACTTCACTCCTTGAACAGATTGGATCTTTCAGTACCTCATACTAGAACAGCTATGGCGCAGTCCCGATCTTTTGCCTCAGTTGGTCCCTCTCTCTGGAATACACGGTCTTCTTCTACTTGCTCTCAAATTTTAATAGGTAACCCCTCGTCTTCTTTTGCTTTCCTCAAGACTTGTTTCTTTTCTCTTCGCCTTGCGCACTGGGAGCGCCTGTGAACGGTTCACCCGACTAGAGGCGCTTTATAAATGTTTAAATACAAGACAAGATTGACGCCTCGCCATCCTCCTTCAACTTTCCGACTGGCGTCACCCGATAACAGCGGGGCAATTGATAAGGCCCATGAATGCAGTCGGCTTTTGTTTTTTGTTTAACGGTCGGTAAGGACTACCAACGAAAGCTAGTTAAAAGCGCTTCCTGTCAAAGGATCTTTGAATGACAAAGACCCTAACGGATTCGAACTTAATTGGCGGAGATGATAGCACCCAATGAGAGAGTTACATGTATCCTATCTTCAGACTAAAAGTTGTTAGGGTGTTGTCAGTTACAAAACAAGCAACTCAGTCTGTCTGTCTGTCTATCTGTCCGTCCTGCCATCCCTGGAATCAATTGACCTCATTGGCGTCGAAGAGATGCGTGACAGCTTCATCAACTTCGGTTACCTTCCCTCAAAATCTGGGACTTCGCCTAATGTCTCTCACACTTTTATTGCACCCAACTACGTAGGCCTTGATCCTGATTATTTTTATTTCTGGATAAATAATATCAACTATTCATTATGATTACTATTTGTTAATTTTACGCAAGGCAACTGTAATCCCACAGGAGGAAAACTAGTCCACAGAAATGACTAATGGCATCAGTATCTGGAATGGCAATTATGTTGCAGGTTTTACATAAGAAATTTTGCATATGGATATGGTATCATCACCACTCTGCTAAACAGGGATGTTATCATCATCATCATCATCATCATCATCATCATCATCATCATCATCATCATCATCATCATCATCATCATCATCATCATCATCATCCATCATCATCATCATCATCAATCATCATCATCATCAATCATCGTCATCAAGTGATTAGAGGCTAGTAAGAGAGGTGGGTATTGGAAAAGGGAGGGACATATATTTTGGAACCAATAATTTATTGATTATTGAGTTAATTTTACGCAAGGGATCAACCAATGAAATCACATTTACGACGTATGTGCGCCGATTTATTTGTCATTGTGCCAAAAACAAGCTAAACAATACATACATGTAAATGTTTTGCTCAACATCAAACTCAATATAATATGATTTAACAACGAATAATGATTCACTCAAACTGTAAATTGTTCACAAATAACAATAAACTCATCAACATTTAATTAACTGCAACACTAAAGCAAAACAACACTTGAAAGATTAAAAAAATTAATAATTTAAAAAATCACTTGATTTCACAAATGTTTCCTAAGAACAACTTTACATCTGCCAGAACTTTGTGAATAGCCAGATCACATGCAGAATAGAAAAGACAGTTAAATGACTTATCCCAAACAATGCACTTCACAGTCTTGTTGTCCTCGAGACCATGGTCTTGGTCTCGAGTGCACATGAGTTCATTTTTAAAAGTCTTGGTCTTGAGGTTTAAGGTCTTGACAACAAGACTGGCACTTTATGCAGTAGTTGAAAGAATAGGAAAAAGAGGAAGACAATGATTATGCTGGATACACAACAGAAATGAAAACACACAACAAGACCCTAAACATGAAAAAACTTTGAACTTGTCAAATGACGAAAAGAATGGAGATCATTCGTTTGCACCCAATGCAACCAAACGGAACTGATTAAGAGAAGATGATGATGTGCAGAATGAACAATGAAAGAAAATCAAGAGAGGGAGATGTTGGGAATTAACGAGGCGAACCTTGGAAAGAACATCTGAACCACACATGAGTGGAGTCGAATGTCCACATGTTGACTCGGGCAGAGCACGGCAGAGAAACGTGGAAGGAATAGATTGAAGTTGTGGTGAACAGTCTTTGAGCGTTTGGACATGGACGATGATCTTGAGTCGATGGCATAAATGAAATGTCCAAATATCCTTTCATTCTCTCAGTCTTCGGTCTGTCTCTCTATCTGCCTCCTTTTCACAACCTGCTCATCTCCATCTCTCCAGCCAATTGCTGTCGATCTCCGTCCATCCGACTGCCAGTCTACTGCAGAGACTGACCATTCCGGGAAGCCATGACAAACATTTTACAGTAAAGCTAGCACTCAATCAGTCAGTCTATTCAGCAGTCAACAACATAGTCAGCTTCCAATTGTAAGGACTTTTGGCAGTCTATAGATTTCATTGTCCACCCTTAAACAAAGTAAACCTTGCATTACCAGGGTTTCTATATCACACATTTCATGACAAGCCTTTGTATGTTTGTACATAAGTGTGTATATAAATATGTATGTATGTAAGCCTATGTCTTGCTATTTAAATAGCACGGTCCTTTAAAAAAACTTACACAGACGATAACTTAGAAACATTTCATATACAGAACTTGAAGCTGTCTAAGCATGTCAAAAACAGAAACCATGCAAAAGCTGTTTACAAAACTTATTTTAAAAATTAAGTTTTAACACAGAAAACTGACTAACTGTACAAATGGTAACACCAAAAAACAATAAACTTTGTCATCACTCAACAACCTGAAAAAGAACAAACAATGATTGACAATGTAAATAATTTAATACTTTTCCTAATCAACCGATGTCAGTTAGGATGGTTAAGGCTATTCAGAATTACCTGCTCTCCACAACAGTCGAAGCAACCTTTCAAGAAAACGAAATCTCTGAGAGCAGAAGGAAGAGGCAATTGAGCGATTCCAGTTACGATGCTTCGTCCGCTAAGTATCTCACTCAGCCGACGTCTTATGACCAAGCGGCATAACTTGGACAGTTCCTGTGGATTTCTCTGCCTCCTACGCAGCCATTCGCACAATCTTCTCACTCGCCCTTCTGGTATTGACACTGAAGGCACACAGGTCGTCACATCGCTCAAAGCTTTAAAGGTAATTCGTAGTTCTTGTGGCATAAGCCAAAGATCCTGATTCAGGTCGTAACCAGCTTCCACCATCAGCACTGCTAAACTTTCACAGTCCAGTCGAAGGTTGTTGATACAGGAAGCCAACAGACTGAGGTTATTTTTGTCTAAGCCGTTCATAGTTGAGCCATGATAGATGAGGAACGATGCGATGTCGCTCTTGCTATGGGTGTTAATGTTCAGCTGCAACGGAGTGCAACCGTTTGCATTCACCTGGTTTATCTCGGCACCGTTATTCACCAGAAGTGCAGCCAGCTCAGCTCTGTCCTTGAAGGCAGCAATGTGGAGTGCTGAACCGTATCCACCATCACGGTCGGAACAGCTGCTGACGCTTGCACCATATCTGAGAAGAGTTTCTACTTTACTAGTGCATCCGTATAACGACGCTAGATACAGGGGTGAGCATTCTTTCTTGTTCATTGCCTCGACTTTGGCACCGCTCTTACACAGCAGGTTTAAAATCTCACACTGTATTTTGCAGACTGCACCCTTGCATCTGACAACAAGGTGCAGCGGGCATTCGAGTCGACGGTCAGTAGCGTTGACATCAGCGTCATGAGTGAGCAACAGTTTGACCATGTCAATGTTTGTTGCATCACAAGCGAAATGCAGTGCACTGCCAGTGCTCATGACCTTTGACGCCAGAGCAGCGTTGTTGGCAGGACTGTCGGACAACTGGTTTGGACTGCAGCCATTCTGAAGAAGACACAGCAGGATCTCGGTTGTACCAGCTCGTGCTGCTGTGACTAAAGGCGGTTCATCACACGACTCAAAGTTAATAGCTGAACAATCAAGTCGGAAGAACACGAAGCTCTTCTTGCAAACGCTGGCACCATGTTTGACTAGGAACTTGACGGCAGATAGACTCCGAGCGTTGATAGCATGAAAGAGAGGGGTCTTGTGATCATTTCCAACCGCATCGAGATCAATACTATGACACCTGAACAGCTGTTCAATATCACATAATTTACCCGTACGACAAGCCTTTAGAAACTTTTCATGTATTAGACTTGAAGTTGTCTGAAATGCATCAAAACACATGCTGTGGAATGCTCATGACAACTTGAAGCTATATCAAAATATATGATGAAACGAGCAATGTGCACAAACTGCTAAAAAATATGAAGAAATACTACATTAATATTATGAAAGAAGTTTGTTAACAAAAACTCAAAAGCCCAGTGTGAAGTAAAAATATTGTGTAATCAATCCAGTAATAAAAGAGATGAAATTTCTGAAAAACACAAGTCATGTAGGCCTAAAATAATGATGTAATCACATCACCTCCAAATTTAGTGATTTCCGGCAGAATAGTGGATTTTTCATTTGTAAACATACAAGACACGGATACAACTTCGGGCCAAATTCAGTGATTTACTGCCTTGATGCCATGGAACAGATGCACGCTGATGATAAACTAAATTGTAAATAACACCTCTCAGCTGGAAACACAATGGAAATGGCGTAGTGCGTCTTTCTTTTGTTCCTCGTATGACCTGCGGCATTTAACATGACGGAAGCCCATCTTCAGCCTAAAACCCGGACTCCGCAATCAAACTGATACTTTAATAAGCGTAAACTCAGTGAAGTATGCCGATTAACAACGTTCTTCAGCAAAACTTTCTTACTTGCTTACATACGTCGCGAAGAAATGACTGTTTTCAATCCACTGCATGAATCTCTCTCAAAATCACGTGCATAGTTCTGATTTAGCGGCTGAAACGCAAATAACATTAGGGAAGTATCTGAAAGCAGAATAAAATTAATTGATAATCCGCCAAGTTTTGTTTACCTTTTTCTTCGTGCTTGTCATTTTCATTTTGTGCAAGTCCAAACGTTTGCGGTCTAAATCTCGCTCCGGCAAAGATCGGAGCGCTCCGATTGAATAAATATTCTGCGCGGCGCAGAGCCACCGTTCTTGGAGGCTGCGTCGAAAGAGACCCTAGGCCAGATGATGATGTCTATAACATATGCGTCAGAGCGTGTTGAGGCCATGCCCTCGGAGGCAGTTTGCCGATCCCTCGTGAGGTCGGTAAATAGGAGGAGTCATGCTCAAACCTCATCTCGTGATTGGCTCTGGATTTAATGCGGAAAATGTGCTAGTTTAGTCGTTTTCTTTGTTCTCTGCTGGGCTTTCGTGGCCTCGATTCTTGTGGGTGCAGATTTGTTCATGTATCTGGATCAACGACGTATAATATATATAGGCTTACGTCGATTATCCGGATCCACAAATATATAAACTTCCACAGGCCCATGGCAATAACGGTTCTAGATTTAGGACAGATCACGCCCTGTGGGAATATGGCTCTCGTACGTCCAAAACAAACGTTGCTATTGCCAATAGCAACGTTAGGCCTATAGGGCCTATTGGGTCATTTGGGGATCTTTTTACCCAGTATGATCTGATCTTCCCCGTGCGCAGTTGTAGAGCCTGTATACGTTCTCGAAAATTCCAAGCTTTATAGTAAATTATATTGCTCACTATAGTAGTAACCCGTGAAAATCATGATATGTAAATTTAGTTTAGAAACTTTAATGTGATTGAGAGTAAAAAATGTAAAAAAATACGTAAGCGAAATTGTTATCATTGCAATATAGTTGTTTGATGACAACGTTTTTGGTAAACGTTTGATGCTTAGGCTATCGTTGGACAGCAATAATTGTCCTCGTTAAACACTTAAACTAAACACTTTATTAAACACTTAAACTGTAAACGGTTTGTTTGAAAGACAACAACAGTATCATTTAGGCTAACAGTCGGTCAGTTTGTTGACTACATTGTCAACGTACAAGAGCATGGCTGTCTTAACAACTTCCTTGAAGAGAGAGAGAGAGAGAGGAGAGAGAGAGAGAGGAGAGAGAGAGAGAGAGAGAGAGAGAGAGAGAGAGAGAGAGAGAGAGAGAGAGAGAGAGAGAGAGAGAGGAGAGAGAGAGAGAGAGAGAGAGAGAGAGAGAGAGAGAGAGAGAGAGAGAGAGAGAGAGAGAGAGAGGAGAGAGAGAGAGAGAGAGTGACAGACAGACAGACAGACAGACAGACAGACAGACAGACAGACAGACAGAGAGAGAGAGGAGAGAGAGAGAGAGAGAGAGAGAGAGAGAGAGAGAGAGGAGAGAGAGAGAGAGAGAGAGAGAGAGATACAGAGACAGAGAGAGACAGAGACAGAGAGAGACAGAGACAGAGAGACTAGAGAGAGGCAGAGACAGAGAGGGAGACGGAGAGAGAGACAGAGAGAGAGTGTGTGTTACTTAAGTGATCATAGAGAAAGCGGGCGCCATTCAGGCGGCTGACTGGTGTTGTTATAGTGACTTTGTGATATGGGTGGCGAGCTGGCGTGAGTGAGTGAGTGAGGGAATTTGGTATGTTATCACTTTAAGGATTTTAAGCGTTGTATGTGTGAATTTTCTCAGTTTGCAAAATACGGATAAAGTATTCAACTCCACATGGATCAAACTCATCAAAGTATAGCCCCCCCCCATCTTTTCTACAATTTTCATACTGCCTGTCTTACCTATAAAGCCCTCACAATAAGCACTGCTACATATATATACCTTCAACTCCCTCCATTCTTCCCTCACTGACGCTAGCCGCTGCAGCATGGAGGGAGGGACGGCCTACGGGTCCTACGTCCGTGTATGAGGCGACCTAGGTTTGGCCATAAATTTTAGCATTTTCTGTCACAATTCACTTTTGTGAGTTACTAATAAAGTAATACTGTGGTTTATTGTGAGATGTGTGACCGTGTGAATTGTATACTAATAAATTTGGTGATGTCATCACGTTAAGGAGTTAAGGCCTCTATTGCATTTTGGAATGTTTCAGTTTGCAAACTACGCAGTGGCGGCGATCTTGTCTGAGAGGTGGGGGTGGGGGGGGACAAAGTCGGCCATGGTCTGGTCGATGACTTTTTTTCGGAATTCATGTCCCAAAAAAACCTTTTTTTTCGGAATTCATCTCCACAAAAACTTTTCTACAAATTCACCTCCAAAAAAGTTGATGACCTTTTTTTCTTTTTAGTCATTCACCTTTTTTACAACTTTTCTCGGGTCTCCCAACAATAATGTAATTACCTTTTTTAACGAATTCGTCCCAACAAAATTTTTGACTTTACGAATTTCTTCTTGCTTTCTGAGAATTTTCACTTCTGCTACAAAATTGAGTTTTTACCTCATGTCATCAAAAAGGCAGTGAAAACCCTCACGCGCAATTACATTTGTTGGCCTTTTTGGGGTTTCTTCAAAAAGTGGGGGGACAAATGTATGGTGTGTCCCCCCCCCCCCCCACTCTTAAAGGTGGGGGATTTGTCCCCTCGACCCCCCATGATCGCCGTCCATGAAAATACGGATAAAATATTCAACTCCACGTGGATCAAACTCATCAAAGCGTATACCCCCCCAGTCTTTTTTCTGCAATTGACATTGCATGACACCACTAAACACGGGACAGAATTTCATTGCCAAGATGATTTACAGCAAACACACAGAAGCTCCCAGAACAAATGTAAATGTAAAAGTAAATAATAATAATAATCGTGTTAATTGACAAACTCACTGACAAACCTCAGCAAGCCACATTGAAACAATCGAAATACGACGGTACAATTAATTATCCAGATCTTAACCAAAACACGTCTTGTCAGCATCTAAGACGCCCGCTCATTTTACAGCTGCCCCCCTAGGGAGTGGAAGGATAAGTCGACCTAGAGGGTGCTTACGGGTAGCACACCACGACTTTTCAAGATCTACTGCTCTTCAGGCCAGAGTGTTACTATTCATCTATCCCTTCTCTGCACTACACGTTTGTAGTGACACATCTTGCTCGGGTGAGATCCTTCACCACCGCACATGCCTACAGTTGTACTGTCAACGCCTGCCTATCCCAGAAGACGTTTCTTAAGATAAGATAAGAATATTATTTATTCAACCAATTGCTATCCGCATTTTGGTGTACAACCGTATACATCTTTCCGCTACGGCGCTACCCACAACAGTTCTAATCTGTCTCATATATTTATATATAGGCCCCTACACAGATATAGGCCTATATATATGCATCACATAGTTCTAAACGGTTTTTATCCTATATAACATCCTGATAATGTATGTTTTCCTCATCAAGTTATCGGCAGGTGGGATAACGCGATCATGGGCCCTCGGTCTCAGAGGGCTTAATCGGCGGGAGCAGGTCATTGTAAAATGTGCCACTCATCTAGGCCTACCAATTTAGATTGCTGAGAAGAGGGAAGAGTCTGCTCTGAGACATAGCTGCTCAAAAGTAGGATTATCATCCGGAAGGTAATTCTTTCTTTACGCAATTTCAGCTGAATGCAAAGCACACAGAGAAGCATAACAGAGAACAGTTTTATAAAATGCTTCATAACAATTTACTCTGTTTACAACTAGCATTGATCGTGAAAGCCAAATTGAGCGAAGGAGTTCGTTAAACTCCAACTCATTCGTTAGAGGGCGAACTTTTATCAAAACCCAAAAAGCTATGAACACAAACTACTGTAAAGATTTATACTCGACGCTGATGTTACGGCGTCTGAGAAGGAGGATGTTGAAACGGCGGAGCAACATGTCCACTGGCGTAAACTTGTCCAAAATATTGGAGGGGCATGGGTTCTGGACCAGAAAAACAAGTTTCTTCAATATGAAAGGTTGTTTTTTGTTGTTGTTTTTTTCGTTTTTTTCGATTTTATGGTTTTTGTTGTTTTGGTTGTTTTTAAGATTTTCCGACTTCGGATCATAAAAATCATGAAAATGGCATGAACAAGAGCTCCAACTCAGTTTAATTCAGTTGTGAATTCCGAAAATTAAAAATTATCAAATCAATGTTATTAAAATAACTTCTAGAAAAATAAGAAATTAATTTTTTTTTTAAACAAACAAAAACCAAATTTTGTGGTTTTCTTTCTTTTGCTTTAAACCAAAATCCGGAAAAAAATTTTCACCTCTGGTCTGGACAGCAGAGGCCTACGGTGTTACGTTAGTTAATGTGTATGAAATGGGGCGTTTTGTTTAGGCCTACATGTAAATTTGTTTCATATTGAAGATATTGAAGATAAAAATAAATCTTTGTTTTCATTATGAATTTCTGATAGTATTTCAGTTCTGTGTCACTGATTTTCTGTTTCTGAAGAAATTTGTATATTTTGAAACATAATATTTTAATATTTGAAGAAATTCTCCTCTCGATTTTGGAGGGCATTGCCCCGGCTCCTCAATTATTGGGGGCACGTGCCCCGGCTGACCCCCCAGAGTCTACGCCTATGAACATGTCGATGGACAATTGAAAGGTTACAACAAAAGGATTAGGAGAAATTGAATCATAATTGAAGCATGTTGAAGAGATTGTTCTCCTGCATCATTTAAATCCCGTTTAGATCATTGTGTAATAGATGACCAGAGCCGTAGCAACAAAAAAGTGGCCCCCTCCGAATATACGTCCGGGCCCCTTACAATGCAGAAACTGGAATGCGGTAATATACAATATATAGGGTTCATATTATGTATACATATACCTACGCCCTACAGTGTAGGCCTACATGTATTCCATTTCCATTTCCGTAAATTTTACGCAAAGCGCTCTTTTCGAGCCTTGTTCACGGTTATTTTTTGCCACTTTTAAGGCCCCCCTTCCTTGCGGGGCCCCCTCCGGTCGGAGGGTACGGAGGGCGGTCGCTACGCCTCTGTAGATGACCCTGCGTCTGGACCATGGCAAAATTTATGGGACGTTTGAACGACAGATAAAACCTACTTACTTACAAAGATGCCGTGATTGAAATGTATTGGACGCTGAGGTGTTAGAAGCAGTTACGGAATGCCATGTCGTCATCATCACTATTATTAGTAGTTGTTTTGTTTTCATAATGTAGTCGTCGTAGGTGAGATGGACTTTATCATTCGAGGTCGTCATGAATCGTTGGTTATGAGCGAATCATTTCTAATCCGATGGCCAACCGTTGGAGCGTGACGACAGTCGTGAGACGATCGTTATTTTAAAACATGCAGTAATCGGTTATGGTTGACTTAATAGGCCGATGTTGAAACCATGTTTAAGAGGAAGTCTTCGGCTTAAACAGTTGCAGACGGAGGAAAGCGATCAGATCTTCAGGCGATTCGGTCGATGTTCGACTATGAAGTGTTGTTTGATCCAGGTATAAGAGAGGAATAATTATTGGCTGTCTTGTACAGGTGAGTGTCACTCGTTCTGATTGGCGGCCACGCTTCAACTTCACAGTTATGAAATCCTTACTTTATTTCTCAATTCGTAACGAAAAATCAATAACGATAATTCATTTGCTGAACTCTTTCTTCTGTTATTCGGTCGTTCGTTCTTGGGCCGAACGTGATCGCGTTTTGTGCCACTTGACCCTTGCGAGTGTTTGTGACCTAGATATTGAGACACGTGTCTTTGAGAAGTGGTAGCTGATAAGGAAGAAGACATTTGAACAAATAAGAACTACTAGGAGTAGAGATGTATGGTTCATTCAACTTCATTGATCCGTTTCTGTTGTCAGGAAATGGCGAAGATGAACATTTTGATAAAGGGAGGAGTGTGAGAATGATAGAAAGGTCTATCTTGTTAACTCTCTGCCTGTGTAAGGAACTGGTCAGTTTGAGCAGATAAGGAACGATGCAGATAAGGTACGATGGACATAAGGAACAGTTAAGCAATGATACAGATAAGGAATGATACAGTGAAAGCGGTCAAGGCAGGTGGGAGGCAAGAGTAAGAAAATCTGGAGGTATTTGTTTAATGGAAAGAGTCGTACAACTGAGGTTTTGTGCCTTCCATGAGACCTACATCTCTTTGTAACCCTTGGACATGCCACGACATGACACATTTAGAAACTATTAGTTGCTGATAATTGGTCAATATTTATTGTCTGGTGTGATCTGAGTGGTCATAGTATCGCTGCAATAGTTTAGAAGGCATCAGTTGATGGTCAATGCCAAGGAAACTGAATATGCCTGGCACACAAAAAGACCACTTGAGGTGGGTCCAGTATTCATACAAAATGAACAACCTAAAGAGTATAATATAATAGTGCTTATACTACAGAATAGTATTATGTTATATGGTATTATATACAGTGGCAGCGATCTTGTTTGACAGGTGAGGGGGACATTTTTGAACTGATCTGGTCAAAAGAGAGCTTTGAACTGATCTGGTCAAAAAAGAGGTAAAAAAATGTATCGCCGTGAACTGATCTGGTCAAAAAAAGGTAACAAAATTTTATGACCTTTGTTAATGTTTCTTCAAAATGTGGAGGGTCCGATGCATGGCGTGTTGAAGGTGGGGGAGGGTCTTGTCCTACTCGACCCCCCATGATCGCCGCCCATGATTATATAAATACAATACAATGCAATAGACTTAATAATATTTATGAGTGCTTGGAAGTTCAACCCATAGAGACTTGGAAAAGCAGCCTATGATCTGATGACAAGATCTAAAGGCCAGCATTGGAGGTGTCAGGCAAATTGCAATGTTCATACTAGTGCTAGAAAAAAGTGTCAGAATCGTAGACCTGGAATTCAACATAGATGCCACTCGGCAAGAACCATTTCTGTTCCTGACTCTGTATTGTCAGGGTTGGAGGATTTAGTTGAGAAGTGGTTAACTATAAAAGTCAGTGGAAAATTGAGGTGATAGAGGCTGGACGAAATGCAAATCCATGTCAATAATTGGTCCAGTTTTGAAACAGGAGTGGCTGCACCATGGAAGTCCAATATAACATTCATTCATAACATCATTTGATCATGCCTTCGCCGCTTCCTTCCTACCTACTTTGCTGCTTTTCTTCATTCCTTCCTACCTTCCTTCCTTTCTTCATTCCTTCCTATGTAACCTCCTTTCTTCATTCCTTCCTACCTTCCTTTCTTCATTCCTTCCTACCTGCCATCCTTCATTCCGTCCTACCTTCCTTCCTTCCATCCTTCCTACCTTTCTTTCTTCATTTCTTCCTACCTTCCTTTCTTCGTTCCTTCCTACCTTTCTTCATTTCTTCCTACCTTCCTTCCTTCCTTCCGTCATTCCTTCCTACCCTCCTTCCTGTCTTCTTTCCTACTTTCCTTCCTTTCGTCATTCCTTCCTACTAGAGCTGTACCGATAAGGCTTTTTGCCGATTATTCCGATACCACTTCTGCTGCTTTCTTCCTACCTTTGTTTTGCTTTCCTTCCTTCCTTCCTTCTTTCCCTTCCTGTCTACCTTCCTTGTTTGTTTGCTTCATTTCTCCATGTCTTCCTTCATTCATTCCTAAACCCCTTGCATCCTTCCTTCATTCTTTCCTACTTTCCTTCCTACCTTCGTTGCTTCCTGCTTTTCTTTCTACTTTGCTAGCTTGCTTCATTTCTCCTTCATTTCTTCCTTCATTCGTTCCTAAGTGCCTTGCCTCCTTCCTCCATTGTTCCATCATCCCTTCTTTTGTCTTTGTCCTCCTTGTGAGTTGTCTAAGTTGAGTTTGTCCCAACTGATTGACAGAGTGCATTATGAATGCATAACTTAACAGTTAAATGCTCACAGCTGCTGCTTCATATTATTAAGTCAGTCTTATGCACTGACTCACTATTATTTAATGCAGGGTTATTAAGTAAAAGCCATTTCAGTTTGCAGGGCAGTTCCATTTAGATGGCTTGATTCTATTTATCCAGTCATTGAATATTAATTGAATAAGTAATCAAACCCACTTAATTAATGCGTATTTGTACCTATGTACAGGTATTTGAAGAGTGGATATAGATTTCAGTAAAAGTCAATGAGGGGAAGGAAAAAACACCTGAGGACAAATAATGAAAAGTAGACGATGAGAAGAAGAGCAGTCCGTTGAGCTAGTCCTGAAGCAGCCATGGGTATGCAGTGCTAACGACTTCATTTTCTTGGCCTCAGCACATGAGGGCGGGTGGCCAGTCCTCTCCGTCGCCATCTCATCTTCCCACCAACAGCATACAGTCAGTGTACTCATTATAGCTGAGTTGGCTAGGGAAGCACGTGGAGCAGAACTCTCAAACCAAATTTGTTCTGACGTAGCGGAGATTTGAACCTCTGACCTCTCAATTGACAGTCCCCAAGAGGAGAAGAAGGATTAGGAATAGCTGGAGAATGAGAAGGAATTGCTAATGGTAGGAAGGAGAGAAATGGGAAGTGATTGACGAACCCTTCATTATTATTTCATTATAACAGAGTAAGATGCTGACAATGACATTTCAGATGCATTTGTTGACATTCAGACAACAAAGAGATACAATGGGTTTGTTTCCAGGTTTAGTTTTGGTATTTGGTTTTGTTTGGATTGTGTTTTAGTTTTTTTATGCTTTATTGCCATGTATCAAATGACTTAATTTTATAACCAACCTGTCCCTTGTTTTGGTATGGAATGCTGAGCCAAGAGACTAAGATACAACTAGACAAACAAGACCCTTGAAGTCAGATTTGATGACTGTGTCTTTTGGTATTTCTGCTGCTGTCAGTTGACTTTTGAAAGTGTCCTTAGAAACATCTCTGGCTGCAGTTAAGATGCAGGGAATAAATCGTCTCTGGTTCTCCAGTTGTAAGTTACTGCGGATGAGGTAACTGATGCCATCTGACAGATGCACTCACTTCTGCTGATAGACACTCCACAGCAACTTCAGAAATTTTGATAGGTTTTTTGCTCCTCTTCCCACTCATTCTTGTATTCCTGCCTCCATCTTCCTCAATTTGTTAGTTTCCTTCTCCTCCTATAACTCCATATAATTATCCCAACACTGCTAAAACTAGACCTGTTCTTGCTGAACGTTTATTTCTGATTGCTGGACCTAGATTCTTTTTCTTTGTACTCTCTTAATGTGATGGATATTTCTGGAATGACCGTTTGAATTAAATGAGTCTTGTTAGGCCAGAGAAGTTAGTGGAGCGATGGAATCTAACGATGTCTCTCTGTCTGCCTGCCTATCTCACTCTATATGACCCTCCCCCTCCAGTGTCGCTTCGTTTGTGCGTTTGTTGTCTGGCAGCGCCCACTGCTCTTATCAGCCTGGCTGCGGATGGTGGTACAGACCGCCCGACCGATCGATGGGGTATCGGGTAACAGCGTGGACCCTGTCGAGGGCCCCGATGCCTTATCTCGACACCCTACACCGTCGGCCGGTCGAGTCAGAGCTGCATGGCTGAGTCAAAGGAGGTAGTTTGCCCCTTCCATCTTGGACCGGTGCGCTCTAAGACCGGCGCTGCTGATCCTCTGCCCCTCTGCCTCCTCTGCCCCTCCCTCTCTACCTGACGTGTGTCTGTGTGACTTCAGATGTGTCTTTGTCTGCCTGTGTAGGGTTTCTCTGTGGAATGTGGAAGGAGTCTGAACGACGGAAGTTTTACGTTGATGGTCGTCGGTTGACAAGCGACGGAAACATGTTCCGATCACTCGGTCCTGGTTACGGTAAAGTTTATTCTCTCTCTGTTTCTATGGTCTGTCGCCAATAGACAGTTAGTGTGTCTTAACGAGCTTATCTGTTGACGATTTCTAAACTGTAAGTTGTTGAGGAGGAATAAGGAAAGAGGAAGAAGCAAATTGGGGTCACTTAAGGGTTGGTGACTGGTCACAATATGCTGTCCTTATTTAGCCTAATGTAGGACTTGTGAGACCCGGGTTTTCCTGACTTTCCTCCTGTGAAAGTGGACAATTTTTGTTCACTGAAGTCACCAGACATGTCAGGAAAGATCAGAAAAGTTGTGGTTTTTTGTGTTAATTTTAGCACAAAAAGTCCTTAAACTTCCTACTATGCTATGAGAAAGATTCTTAGCAGAGGCGTGCAATAAAAAAGCGATTAACTTGGGGCTTTTGAAAGGGTCTTGGGTGGCAGTCAATTGGAAGTCCAGGCTCAGAACATTGCATGGAAACTGATAAGAAGTTGCAGTGTTTAACATTTAAGATAAATGCCACATGGCAATACACATTCAGTTCTAATTAATTAATTTCCCTTACGACCTTTTGTTGTATTCTAACACACGCAAGCACAAAGGCCAAAAAAGACACAGTAAAGGTCATAGGCAGATACAAGACTATAAGGATGAATATACCATATGGATACATTTCAGTCATACATGTCTCATTCATTGTTAACCATTTATCAACCAGCTTTTTCAGAATGTAACTATGTAACAGCATAGTTACATTCTGTGATAAAAGTTATAAAAGTGAGTTCTGATTATAAACATAAGAATGAGGAGAAACCAAAATATAGAAAGTAGTAATAGTAATAATAATAATAGTAGCCGTTCCAGATGCTATCGAGTGTCTCCAGATAATTTTTTGGCCTCCTGAGCGATTATACTTACCTCGGGGAAAAATAATAATGAAAATAGTAGTGGTAGTAGTATAATGTGTAACTGTAGTGTATGAAAACCAAACTCTCTAAAATCAAGGGTTTAGATTCTGACGTAAAGTGAGTAAGTAAGTGATGCTTTGTTTATGCTTTGGAAGTGATCGGTCTGCGACTGCTTTGTGTCTGAATGTTTTGAGAAGTTGCATTGTGGTTGAGTTTGGGTACAGAGTGAGTCTCTCCTGAAGAGAGCCACAGGTACCAAGAGCACTGTTGTCTTGTGCTGTTATCTAGCACTTGCAGTTGTTGTGCTGCATTAGTAATGTCTCTTTCATCATTCATCATCATCATCATCATCATCATCATCATCATCATCATCATCATCATCATCATCATCATCATCACCACCACCGCCACGACCGCTATTATCATCACCACCGCCGCCGCCACCACCACTACCACCGCTACCACCACCACCATCCTCAGTTCCTGGTGCCATCCATTTGGCAGTGATGAGTTGGAGTAAACGATCTATGTATGGGTCGGAATAAAGGATCTCCATTCTTTTGGTCATTTGTCAAATCTCCTGCTTTCCTTGTGTTTTGTTATATCATCATTTGTATCGTCTGTCCAGTGTGGTCCACTAGAGTGTCATCTCTTTCTTCTCTTTACACTGAATCTATAAATATCAAAGCAAATAGGTCTGAAAGTCATTTTAACAAGTGTGAATAATTATTATTAATTGCATGATGCCTGACAGTCAGTCTTCTGTTCCTCATAAGTTACGGTAGTAATTTGTGTCACTATTCCACAGTTGGATGACGTAATCTATTGCTCTCCTGGCTGGATATTTTATGTTTTCTGTGGAGGGCTAAAGTCCATGTGATCCATGTTCAGCAGAGCTACTTATATGGGAGTGGATGGCTAAGTGAAAGGCAGTACAGCTCCAGCCCTTGGATGCAACTGATGGATCAAGTGGTAGACACAGTAGACCTCTTAGTGTGGTCTGGGCAGAGTAGTGTGCCCTGATATTAATCATCCATTCCATTGCTGTAATCTGGTAGGGAAGGAAGGCTATTAAACGTCTGAGGTGATTGTGGATGATTTAAGGATGAAATCCACTCAGCTGTCTGTTTTCAATTGGTAGTAGTTAATATTCATCTGTAGATATTATGTTCTCGGCTCCACTTATTCTACCTCCTCTTTCTCCGTTTGTCCTATTCTTTCCCTTCTTCTCTCAGTTTCTGTGTGTTGCTCCTACTCACTCTTTGTCTACTTTGTCTTACTCTGTTTCCTTCTCCTACTTTGATAAGACTGATTTGATTTACGTTTCACTTCTTTCCATCCAGCGTCAGTTGTTGTTGTTGACTGAGTTCAGTTGTATCCTGGATCCAGACGAAATGTTGCTCCTCAAATCAGACATCTAGGTGACCCAATAACAGCCTGAAGAAGAAGAGCAGTCCCTTCAGGCTTAAGCTAGCCCTGAGGCTGCTTTGGGTATGAACTGTTAGCGACTTCATTTTCTTAGCCTTTGGCAAATGAGGGCTGATGGCCAATCTTCTCCCTCACCATCTCTTCTTGCCACCGACAGTGTATGGGCAGTGTACACATTATAGCTTAGTTTGCTAGAGAGTGCACATGGAGCAGAAGTTTCAAACCAAATTTCTTCCCTGGCAGGGACTTGAACCCCAGATCTCTCGATTGACAGTCCAGTACTACTCTATCGCATGACTACACGATGTTGTAATAAGAAGGACTCAAAAATCAGTGTGACAAAAGAATGCAGGACCAGCGCCGGCCTTAGGATATTTCGGGCCCCGTGCAGAGTATACTGTACGGGCCCCCAATGACAAAAGTCAAATTGTTTTTCTTTGCTAATAATTTTACTGATCTTTAAATTAAAAAAATTACATAAACTTGGAAATTCAGACAAACATACGTAGGCTATACATACAAATATTATATATATTTAGGCCCTACCCATGTGTGTGTAAAATAATAGACCATAACAAATAAATTCCTTGAAAATGTGAGAGAGAACAAATAATAAATTAAAGTTCCGTAGGGGGCCTATATAGGCCTACTCGCGTACAAGTCCATGTTGCGTATAAGTCGACCACAAAATTTTCGACTTTGGAAACGAAACAGTGTACGACTCGCGAATAAGTTTTTGTCTGCTTTTATGTATAGACGGTAAATCTGGACATTTAATGGCTCTTTTCAAGGTGCAACCGTACGTATGGTACGTACGTTATTTTTGTCTATAACGTACGTACGGTACGCGTACGTTATTATGCTGTACGTTACCGTACGTTCAGATCAGTTCATGACGAAAATAAAATACATAACATTATGCACAAGAAAAGTCAATAATAGTTATGATTTACGTAACCAATTTTAACCATGACATCAGTTAACTGTGGCTGTTCAATGATCTCTACTTTTAAACTGTTAAATTCCAAATTGCTTATATTCTATCTAATGTATAATATGAAGATAATTAAGATTTTACGGCACACTTTATAGGATGGTCTGTGCTAGTGGTCATTTTATTGGTAATACTAAATTTCGGTACCGTTCATAATTAACTAAGCCTGCGTACGGGGAGATTAATACTGTACAGCTAAACTGATCATTTTTTACGTACGTGTACGGTACGCTTACGCTATAAGCCTAGGCCTATAGTTATATTGAGGCTATTTTGTGAATGATCAGATAAACTTGTGGCATTTTTAACGTACGCGTACGGTACGCGTACGTTATTTTTTTCTATAACGTGCGTACGGTACGCGTACGTTATTCCGGTAGGTAACATACGGTCGCACTATGGCTCTTTTAACCACCAACTAAACGTGAAATAAATTATCTGCTAGAATCACGAACATGGGCTCCGCGCATATTCGTGTCATCCAAGAAATAATCCATCATTACCCAAACATCTTCTATTTATACAACCCTTAAAATTATAAATTTTTTCTGTAATTTTAAACTTGAGGCTAAGAGCATAACATAAAAAGTTCACTATCAAGGTATTTACTGTAATCGCCAGCTCATTGTTTTCATTTTAAAAATCATTGTGAAAGTTCTTGTCACGAGAATTTTGGGATATTAGAGGAAGTTAAAATATTAGGTCTGTATAATTATTATATTGAAACAAACTAAGCTGCTTGTACCATTTGACTTCTACTTTTTTTCACAAAAGAGAAGATTTAATCGAAGTCATAATAATATTATTAGGGTGTCTTGTTCATGTTAATTTTCTGGGACATTTTCGGGCCCCCATAAATTGCGGGCCACATGCGACCGCACGGTTCGCACGCCCCTAAGGCCGGCACTGGCAGGACAAACATACCAATGTACTTTTGTGACACTTTCTTTGCATGATTATGTTGGCACACAATTATTGGTGATATTTTACTGCCAATTGCTGGTGGTGCTGGTCTTGGTGTTAGTGGTGGTGGTGGTGGTGGTGGTGGTGGTAAACGGTGTTAAGTGACACTCTACAGCAGTGTTATTTTCGTTCCTAAAATCATTTTAGTTTTAGTTTCTATTTCTGTCAGGTGTCAATCATTTCTATTTAGTTTTAGTTTTAGTTTTTTAGTTTTCAATCATTTTCGTTTCTATTTCGTTTCTATTCCTGAAATCATTTTAGTTTTAGTTTAGTTTCAGTTTCTCAAAACCAAATCATTTTAGTTTTCGTTTTTCAAATCATTTTAGTTTTAGTTTTCGTTTTTCACATAATTTTACTTTAAATGTAAGTTCTGAAAAAGTAGGTTAGCTTACCTTTGATGAAGAAGAAATTACTTGAGACCCGTATTAGCGGGACTTAGGTCCGTTCAGGTGCCCCAGTTGTGCCCATCCGAGCAATCATAGTATAAGACGATTTATGTATAACGTGTACTGTAAACGTGTTGATGGACCAATAAACTGGTGGTTATGGTTATGGTTATGATAAAGTTGGTTATAGACTCTAATCGCTTTATATATTCTGTAGAATCAGTCGTGTATGAGGTTCTTTTCTTGAAATGCAGGCATCCAGAGGCTGTATTGACGGGCTCTCCCTATCCTCCACTTTACGCTTAGACTGTGTTCTCTTGTTTCTACCTTCCTTTGAATTTAAGAGTGTGTGAACCTCGGCATGGTTATGACCTATGTGCGTTTTAAGATTTGTTGGATTTTTACCTGCAATAAAAAATTACAAAATATGTTTCTTATTGTGATTACTATATTTTCACGTAGGCCTACTAAAATAAGGGTGTGTAGCCAAAAGACGATGCGGAAAAAGTAGCGAGTATGATGCGTAAATTGCGTAGGTATACGTACCAGCTATGCGAACACCACACGGCTCTCCTTTGTCATTCAGAACTGTACAATCAGTACATCGGCTTTTGTCGTTATCTTCTTCATATATAAAGTAATCCCATACAATACTTTCGCGTATCCTACCCGATAAAAGCTTTACTAGACTCATTATTAATAACAAATTTCGTAAACATGCACCCACAGTTTGACAGAAATTGTAGACCGCAAACAGGAATAATTTTAGATATGTAGACATGCGCCGTTCAACTGCCGCGCCGATAATTTAATAAAAGAGATGGGCCGCCTTGGTTGGATTTTCATTTTCGAATCTTGTTTTTAATAAAATACATGGTTGGATTTTCAATACTTTTCGTTCCAAAAATCATTTTCGTTTTAGTTTTTATTAGTTTTACATCCATTCTTTTTCGTTTTTATTTAGTTTTCGTTTCCAAAATCATTTTCGTTTTCGTTTTTATTTCGTTTCCATTTCTAAAATCTTTTTCGTTTTAGTTTTCGTTTTCGTTAACGATTGACTTTTCTTTTTCGTTTTTATTTCGTTTTCGTTAACGATAACATCACTGCTCTACAGGCAGAACAAAATCGAGGATTAGCAGTCCAGTCAAACTTGCACTGAATAGTTCAGCTGTACAATCCATTGGGTCCTGTGGGTAGTTCAGCTGTACAATCCATTGGGTCCTGTGGGTAGTTCAGCTGTACAATCCATTGGGTCCTGTGGGTAGTTCAGCTGTACAATCCATTGGGTCCTGTGGGTAGTTCAGCTGTACAATCCATTGGGTCCTGTGGGTAGTTCAGCTGTACAATCCATTGGGTCCTGTGGGTAGTTCAGCTGTACAATCCATTGGGTCCTGTGGGTAGTTCAGCTGTACAATCCATTGGGTCCTGTGGGTAGTTCAGCTGTACAATCCATTGGGTCCTGTGGGTAGTTCAGCTGTACAATCCATTGGGTCCTGTGGGTAGTTCAGCTGTACAATCCATTGAGTCATGTGGGAGGAGCATTAAGAGGTTTGTTGTAATTTTCTGCAGTTTCACTTCAAGTTATCATCGATTGCTTGTGCATTATTTGTTAACTGAATGTTTTGTGTTGATTTCTAGGCTACCTTGGTCTCCTGCCTCATCTCTGCGTACTTTATCTTTCGTTGCTACAAGAAGCTGATGCAATGAATCATAGCTTTGCGTTCTTCAATGCGTCACTTGGATCTCACGTCAATATTTCGAGCGTACTCAATTTCCGGACTCAGTTTCTGTTCAGCTTTAGGACTTGTTCTTCCGGTCGCCTCATCCACCAGACCGGTCCATCGGACAAGAACGAGTTCTATCTGATGCGCCTCACTCAGAACGGTTCACTGATCATCAGCTGGAGATCGGCCGCAGTCGAAGTCGTGGATTCGGTCGAAGTCAACGACTTGAGTCTGTTGAACAATGAATGGTTTACAATTGAGAGCAGTTTCTCTCTTGGACAGATTTTGCTACAGGTTGAACAGGGAGCTCTGGTTAAACGGAGTGTTGTATTAGCGAACAGCACCTATCGGTCGTATTTATGGAACCTGAATCTGACCGGTGGAGGTCCACTGGAGGTCGGAGGTGGAGGGTTCACTGGGTGCATCCAACAGGGACCTCAGGTCCTTCTCAGCAGTCCATCAGTTGTGTCAGCTGACGTCGTCTGGGACCAATGTCCTCTGGAAGACTCCGTGGGATGTGGTAAGTGGAATTGTAGTCAGCCAGTTACATAGTGCTGCTCAGAGGAAAGCAGAGCAGAGATGCTCTCTGCGCTGTTCTGTATGATGTTGAATGTCATTAAGAACTAGAAATCTTACATTTACACCAGTTAGCTAGCGAAACAAGTGTGATTGATGAACTTTCTCATTTCCATTTTCTTGCCTTCAGTTGTATTGGACTGTGAAGTCTAACCACTTAGACTAACCACTTAGACTGAGAGTCTAAGTGGTTAGCATGTTGGACTGTCAAACTAGAGGTCATGATTTCGAATTACTGTCAAGATCGGAACATATATGTATATATACAGAGTTATAAATTTTAAGTTTTGGGGATTTGATATTCTAGTGGTTGGCATGCTGGACTGTCAATCAAGGGGTTGGGGGTTCAAATCCCCACCAGGGCAGAAATTTGGTTTGAGATTTCTGCTTTGCCTGCATGCCCTTGCCAACTCAGCTATAATGAGTGCACTGACCATACGCTGTCAGTGGGAAGATGAGACGGCGAGGGAGAGGACTGGCCACACGCCCTCATATGCCGAGGCTAAGAAAATGAAGTCGCTAACACTTCATGCCCATGGCTGCCTCAGGGATAGCTCAAGGGACTGCGGTTTTCTCTTTTTCTTCTCACTTTGCTTATCTAAGTTTTGATTAGGGTTTGGATTCAGTGAACATTATTTCTTATTTCAGTGTCATTTGCATTTTTGTTTTAGTTAAGTCTGTAAATATGGTAATACTAATGGGTAGGTGGAGAGGGTTGTTTTTTTGTGATTGCCATGTCATTGGTTTAGTGTGAAATGCTGCACCAAATGAGTATAAGAAGAAAACAATTTCAAAATTTAGAATCCATGTTTGTATGTTAAGCATTCAAAGGTTTCAAACTATTTTCTGCTTCAGATTGGTTCATAGACTTCTTTATGGGTTCATTTCTTTTGAGGATGTCTCGAATGTTATAAATACCCATGCATAAATCTAATTAAGTACAGATTGAGCCAATGAAGATCTCAGGTGCAATGACTTTGAGAGATACTTAGAAAAGGATTTATACATTTATCTACTGACAAAGTCTCATTAATGGAATCATTTGAGTTTTTCATCTGCTGATCTCATGCAGGTCATCATCTTAAATGAAGATTATTATTATTATTATCTTTGTCATAGATTATTGTCATGTTCATCGTAATTGCTATCATCGCATTTGCTTCATCATCAACATTATCGCCATCATCAACATCATCACTGCCACTGCCATCTCCAGGACCCTAGAAGTGTGGAGAATAGAGGTCTGAAGCAATCAGTCACTGCATCAAGATAGAAGATGTTTTTAGAGATTCTGGGTAGAGTTAGTTTGAGGAAGACATTCACGGCAGAATGTTTCACAGGAGGCATCTTCCCATGGGTCATTGTTATGTCTGGTGATCATCAGACAAATGGAGCCTTAGAAAAATGCCACAGGTTACTTCCCTAGCAGCAGGTACTCTCTGCATGAATGCATTGTCTGGTGGGCTGTATTAAGAAACGTCTTGGTCGGTTCCTGTTTGCCAAGAATAGACCGACGTGTTTTCACCCATTAAGTTATTGTCGGTAAATAGCAGAAGCTTCGAATCCATAGGATTCACAGCTGTAGACGTTTTACTGGTAACAAATAGACACAGATTGTGGCTGGCATTGTGTGTGTGGGGGAGGAGAAACTCAGGATTGAGTTTAGTTGTTAGTCATAGGAAACTCCTTTTCCTTGTAGGAATTGGTCATCCATACAACTTGGAAAATTTACATGAAATTGCTTTGTTATTGAACTGGGTTGAAAGAATTGTAGCTTGTGTGTGTATTTATGTATGTATGTATGTATGTATTTATGTATGTATGTATGTATGTATGTATGTATGTATGTATGTATGTAGTTATGTATGTATGTTTATATGGATGGATGGATGCATGTATGTGTACATGTATGTGAATGTGTGTATGAAGAGACTATGATGAGTGATTGTGATTTCCTTATCAAAGCATTTACAATTATAATCAGTCATTGCAGTACAATCCATTTTACCCCAACTTAAAGCAGAAATACAGATGAAGAATACATGAGGTTTCAAATGGAGAACCATTACTTGGGTTGACCCCTTGACCTCCTTTTGGGTTGCAACCCACACTTTAGCAAGCACTGCAAAACTGCCTCAAATGGGGCAACTAGAGCGTTATTTTTGCTAGGTTTGAGTCCCTGCAAGTGTTCTTAGAAACAGTAGCACAACTGTGGGTTATACCCCGTGATCTATCGAGTCAGCCGATCAAGTCGATCAAAACTCGGCCAAGTCGAGTCGGTCGAAAAATCTTCGACTCGGTCGATGTGCAAGTCGAGTCGATCATATGTTTTGACAAGTTGAGTCGATCGTTGTTTCCTCGACTTGACTCGACTATGAAATATTTTCTTACTATTTTTTGCTGCTGCTACATAAAATGACCCACATGATGTGATGACGTAATGCTTTGTAAACGCACAACTACCGTATGAACCTGATTTGAAGTTCAGTGCAAACTATGAGTCTCTTGGTGATTTCGTATAGTGGAAGCGGCAGATACTTTTTTCACAGTTTAACGGTGAAAATGGAAAGATTAAGATGCGTTAAAATGCGCTAGTTTCAACAAATTTCAGTTCTGTTGTCAGCATGTAAAAATAGTTGTTATTTTAACATCATGGTAGTCAATAACAAAGATCTCAAACAGTTCGAATGTCTGTATGTTAGGATGGGACTGAATGCTTTGACTTTGGCCAAGAGCAGTGGCTCAGAAAGTGTTTAATCATTGCGTGAGTAAAGTACAGACCTAAGATGGATAAAATTATACATTATATCCGATATAACCAATAAGAATACTTTGTTATGTTTTACAATCAGTGGAAAAGTTTAGACTATTATACATGGCCTACATATTCATGAAATGAAACGCTTAAAAGCACAATAAGTCAATAAATACTTTAGCAAGCATCAAATACAAAGCGCCAGCCAAAAGCTGTGTCTCGGTGCTACAGAGCCAAAAGCTCTACAGAGCCAAAACTTGTGTGTCTCAGCGCTACAGAGCCAAAACTTGTGTGAGCATTGGCACCTTTGGCGCCATGGCTCCCGGGCCTCTGGCCAAGAGATACAGTCCAAGACGACAAAGTTGACCAAGTCGGTCGTTTATTTGCCAAGTCGATCGAGTCGACGAGAGGTCGACTCGATTGAGTCGATCTTCGGCCGAGCCAAGTCGACCGTAGTAGTTTGACTCGATCGATCACGGGGTATACTGTGGGTAAGCAGCTGCCAAAAGTCTGGACCCAAATCATTCTATCAGTAATTTCTGTTGAACATTTTGTAATTTTATGGCTGATTTAAGAGAAAACAGTCTGCCCTTGTAGAACCTGATGATATAAACAAAGACTTTTGGACTAAATATTGGTTATTTAAATTTTAAAATAACTGAGTAAATTAGTTCTATAAATGACTGAGATTCATTAACCGTTCATCTATTGTTCGTGAAGACACATAAACAATGGCATAGATGTACAGTTGCACCATCTCATTGTTCTGATCCTCTGTTGGTGATTAGGTGTAAAAGGGTAGATGATGATGGGGCAGTTTGTTTTCTTTGGCAGGGTCTGCAGTCAGCAATCCCTGCTGGTCGTATCCATGTGTCAATGACGGATCTTGTGTCTATCTGGGATCTGGCACCAACTTCACTTGTCAATGTCCTCGGATGTACACTGGATCCAGATGCGAAGTCGATCTGAGTAAGTATACAACTGGACTCAAAGACTTCGTTACCTTAGCTAAGGTCACTCTTATCTAGGCCTAGGCTTCATCTACAGCTATTCACTTGATTATTGCAAAACTTTTTCAACAGGATTGCTCATGTATGCTGCATTTTCGTAAATGAATTTCTCATCTTGTCTTAAACACAATCCATAAAATCTACAAAATATTCAGCTGTTGCTGAATGGTGAATATACTAAAGATCTTAATGCTACAATAATTATTGTCATATTGTTTTAAATTTAAATTTTCAATAATTTGACACATATTGGAAATGTGCTTTTTTGGGGTCACAAGTTTTAGAACATAATAAATTGGTGTGAAAGCAGTCTGCTAGTGGTGCATATGGTGGAAATTAAAAAATCAAGTAGATCTTAGTTAACAACACATTCCAGATATGATCTATTTCTGCCAGCCTCTCAGACACACAAGCTCAGTTAATGTGTCTCTCTGGGGTAAAGCCGATAGTATCTGGCAAGTGTTTATCCAGATCTTAATTGAAAAAATGTATTCGATAAAAATTAATGTTTAAAGATTAGTCGTTTAATTAATCTGTTGAAATTGCAGTCTACTATTTATGTAGAGCATTTTCAGAACCTCGTTGGAGCAGTGCTAAAGAATATCTGTGTAACTGCAGGTAGTTATGGCTGTGATTTCAATCCGTGTCTGAACAGTGGAACGTGTCAATCGACGAATTTGACAGCCACTCCCTACCTGTGCATCTGTGCCGCTGGTCAGTATTCAGTCTCCAAGTGGAACATATATTCAGTCTCCAACTGGAACATATATTCAGTCTCCAAGTGGAACATATATTCAGTCTCCAACTGGAACATATATTCAGTCTCCAACAGGAACATGCTGTTCCTTCTATTATCTTACATTGCACATGGTCAAAGAAACGTGTTTGCTACTTCTTTTGGTGGTAGTGGTGGTGGTAGTGGTGGTGGTGGTGGTGGTGGTGGTGGTGGTGGTGGTGATGAGGGCTATGATGGTGATGTGATGATGATGCAATTTTGTGGATGGTGATTGTGATGATGATGCTACATTGTTGTTGATGATGATGATGATGATGATGATGATGATGATTTTGATGAGGATGATGATAATGACATTGTTGATGATGATTTTGGTGGTGAAAGCAAAAGAAGACGAGAGGTTACCTATTAAAATTTGAGAGCGAGTAGGAGACAGCGTATTCCAGAGAGAGGGACCAACTGAGGCAGAAGATCGGGACTGCGCCATAGCTGTTCTAGTATGAGGAACTGAAAGTTCAAATCTGTTCGAGGAGTGAAGCGGATGATGCGAGAAGACAGAAAGATTATGATGATGTTGTTGTTGATGATGATTTTGATGATGATGTTCTTGATGATGATGATATGATGATGGATTGCTGATGATGATGAGTTTGATGATGTTGTTGATGATGATAATGATGATGATGATATGTTGAAACTGTGCCTTGGTTTCTGGTAGGTTTCACTGGAAAAGACTGTGGGATAAACAAGAATGAATGTGGATCAAATCCATGTCGAAATGGAGGACAATGCATGGATGGAATCAACAGCTTCTCCTGCCTCTGCAACAGCACAGGTCAACTCAACTCCATCCTCCTCTGCCCTCATTCTCTCTGTCTGTCTCTCTATCTCTCTCTCCTTCAAAGCCTTTGTCTTTCTCTCACTCTGTCTCTAGCACTCAGTCCGTATGTCTATGTCTTGCGGTCTATGTCTTCCTGTTTCTACAGTCTGTCTGTCTGTCTATCTATCTGTCTCTATGTGTGTATGTGTTCTTCTGTCTATATCTCTATGTTTGTCTGTCTGTTTGTTTTCTACTATCTGTCTGTATGTCTGTGTTTGTCCTCTCTGTGTGTCTGTCTGCCTTCTGACTGCAAGGTCTGTCTCAGTGGGGTAGCTACCATATGTGCAGGGGGTGCAAGGCACCCGGGCCCACGACCTCTAGGGGCCCACAATATTGGTAAGAACGCAAGGGTACAGGCGTTTTAACAACCAATGGGGGCCCATGCGGAACCTTCTGCACCCGGGCCCAAGAAAAGCTAGCTACGCCACTGGTCTGTCTGTCTGTCTGTCTATCTGTATGTATGTATGTATCCTTCTAACTGTGTTGTCTGTCTGTCTGCCTGTCTGACAGCAAGGTCTGTCTGTCTGTCTGTCTGTCTATCTGTATGTATGTATGTATCCTTCTAACTGTCTTGTCTGTCTGTCTGCCTGTCTGACAGCAAGGTCTGTCTGTCTGTCTGTCTATCTGTATGTATGTATGTATCCTTCTAACTGTCTTGTCTGTCTGTCTGCCTGTCTGACAGCAAGGTCTGTCTGTCTGTTTGTCTGTGTCCTTCTACCTCTGTTCGTGTGTCATAATGTCTTTCTGTCTCTCAGCAGACTAAGTTATTTTTGTAGTGTACGATTTCTCTTACAGTCAATGGACTTAGCTAAAATGTTTTAGTTCACCTTCCCTCACCTGCCTAATACCTTCCTTCCATCACCTGCCTTACCTTCCTTCCATCACCTACCTTACCTTCCTTCCATCACCTGCCTTACCTTCCTTCCATCACCTGCCTTACCTTCCTTCCATCACCTGCCTTACCTTCCTTCCATCACCTACCTTACCTTCCTTCCCTCACCTGCCTTACCTTCCTTCCATCACCTGCCTTACCTTCCTTCCATTCTCTTACCGTCCATTATGTACTGGGTACTTGTCCTATGTTACCATACTTGATGGTACCATACTGTTACCATACTGTTGTCTTTGTGTGCATAGGTTATACTGGTTCCCTGTGTCAGACAGACATAGACGAATGTCAGACGGGACTGGTCGCCTGTCAGAACGGAGGAACGTGTATGAATACGCCGGGGTCATACAAGTGCAGCTGCCCTCTTGGCTTCACTGGCAACAACTGCCAGAATGTTAGTCTGTTATCTTTGATTGATCCTATGTAACTATTGGACTGTAATTGATTGATGGCCGATGGTTGATTGCAACTGGTTGCTTTATTGGTGATTGGCTATGATAGAAGAGTGACTGCGCCATTGAGTGGTTTACTGCGATGATTGATGATTGACTGATTGAGAGACTGCAACTGCAATTGGTTGATTGCAGTTGATTGCGATTGATTGGTTGATTGTGATTGATTGAGATTGACTGCAAGTGATTGACTGCAAATGAGTGACTATTATTGATTGTGAAATTGATTGACTGCAGTGAATTGAGAGTGAGTAACTGTGATTGGTTGATGAACTCAATGATTGAAATCATTTGGATTGTGATTTGTAATTGTAATTGGAGATTGAATCTAACACCACTTCAAGAGCAATTGATTGTGACTGATTGATTGATTGATTGATTGATTGATTGATTGATCGACTGGATGTTGTGACTGCTGTGTTTTCAATGTTCTTCACATTCTACTTGAGCTCTATCGCCTGTTTTTCCAGTGAGCATTAGGAAGATTTACCAACATGGGTTAAATGGGTTAAATTCCATCTAAGTTCATCATAATGACAGAGTATTATCGTATTAATCTGTTCTTCCACTCGATGTTTGCCTTTTGAATCGTCTGGGTTTCTTCAGACAGTTGACACATAATAGGCTGTAGACGTGAACTATGAATATGTCTTATTCACATTCTGTTAGTCATTGGGGTCATGTATTGGGTTGGTTCACATCACTCTCCTTTGTACAGTGTGCTCAATCTATTCATGTTGCTCGTGAATAGTTGATTTATGGAATAATTTTGATGTGAGTGATCGTCTTTATGTCCCGTTGGGGTGTGCGTTGGGGGGTGCGATGGTGTGATGGACTGTCAGTCTTATGATCGAGGGTTTGGAGTTCCACCAGGGCAGAATTTGTTTTGAGATATCAGCCCCACTTGTGCCCCATCTTCGTCTTCTTTGTCCCGTTGGGTATTAGGCAGGTAGTTGTGTTTTATAAGCCTGTATGTATTTGCGTTGACTTATGCCAGTATCAAAGGATGTCTGAAGGAGAAGGGAGGGTTGGTTGGAGGGAGGAGGGTCGGTCAGAGGGAGGGTTGGTCGGAGGGAGGGTTGGTCGGAGGGAAGGAGGGTTGGTCGGAGGGAGGGATGGTCGGAGGGAGGGTTGGTCGGAGGGAAGGAGGGTTGGTCGGAGGGAGGGTTGGTGGGAGGGAGGGTTGGTCGGAAGGAGTGGGTTGGTCAGAGGGAGGGTTGGTCGGAGGGAGGGTTGGTCAGAGGGAGGTTGGTGGGAGGGTGGGTTGGTAGGAGGGAGGGTTGGTCGGAGGGAGGGTTGGTGGGAGGGAGGGTTGGTCGGAAGGAGTGGGTTGGTCAGAGGGAGGGTTGGTCGGAGGGAGGGTTGGTCAGAGGGAGGTTGGTGGGAGGGTGGGTTGGTAGGAGGGAGGGTTGGTCGGAGGGAGGGTTGGTCGGAGGGAAGGAGGGTTGGTCGGAGGGAGGGTTGGTGGGAGGGAGGGTTGGTCGGAAGGAGTGGGTTGGTCAGAGGGAGGGTTGGTCGGAGGGAGGGTTGGTCAGAGGGAGGTTGGTGGGAGGGTGGGTTGGTAGGAGGGAGGGTTGGTCGGAGGGAGGGTTGGTGGGAGGGAGGGTTGGTCGGAGGGAGGGTTGGTCGGAGGGAGGGTTGGTCGGAAGGAGTGGGTTGGTGGGAGGGAGGGTTGGTGGGAGGGAGGGTTGGTCGGAAGGAGTGGGTTGGTGGGAGGGAGGGTTGGTCGGAGGGAGGGAGGGTTGGTCGGAGGGAGGTTGGTGGGAGGGTGGGTTGGTAGGAGGGATGGTTGGTCGGAAGGGGGTTGGTCGGAGGGAGGGTTGGTCGGAGGGAGGGTTGGTCGGAAGGAGGGTTGGTCGGAGGGAGGGTTGGTTGGAGGGAGGGTTGGTCGGAGGGAGGGTTGGTGGGAGGGAGGGTTGGTGGGAGGGAGGGTTGGTCGGAAGGAGTGGGTTGGTGGGAGGGAGGGTTGGTCGGAGGGAGGGTTGGTGGGAGGGAGGGTTGGTGGGAAGGAGTGGGTTGGTGGGAGGGGGTTGGTCGGAGGGAGGTTTGGTCGGAGGAAGGTTTGGTCGAAGGAGGGTTAGTCGGAGGAGGGTTGGTAGGAGGGAGGGTTGGTCGGAGGGAGGGTTGGTCGGAGGGAGGGTTGGTCGGAGGGGGGTTGGTGGGAGGGGGGGTTGGTGGGAGGGTGGGTTGGTGGGAGGGTGGGTTGGTTGGTAGGAGAGAGGGTTGGTCAGAGGGAGGGTTGAGATACTGGCCATGGTAAAATATGAAGGTGGCAGAAACTGATTGCATGAAACATGATGTAAGACAAACTATGGTGATCTGTGTCATTGAAACCCAATGAATAATGACCTCATGGACTCACAAAATGAAGGACAGAAAGATGTGTGTATGTTTGTGTGTTTATATTTTTCTAGAAAAAAGCACTGACGTATATAATGTATATATGTATGTATGTGTGTGTGTGTATATATATGTATGTATAGAAACACTGAATACAGCGCATATATTTTTAATTGCTGCCTCTCACTGAATCTGTTTATCTTTGTTGTAAACTGAATCTGCAGCAGAGTGATGATTGTCAGTCGAATCCATGTCAGAACTCAGGCACCTGTTTGCGATTGTTTGGTGCCTATAACTGCAGCTGTTCTCTCGGATTCACTGGCACCAACTGCCAACTTAACATCGATGACTGCGTTGGAGTCATCTGCGCTGGCAATCACACAGGATGCGTCGACGGCGTTAACTCATTCACCTGCCAATGCCTACCTGGTTTCTATGGTAACGGCAACTCACTTCCATCCATAATCATTTAGATTTAGACCTCAGACAAATCATGCTCAACGCATCCAATTATTTAGCATTTATCTTATGTGAATCATGATAATAATAATAATAATTATTATTATTTTTATTGTCATTGATATTAATCAGATAAATGAATCGCCTCTGATTAGGTTGTACTGCGAAAGGCGCTTTATAAATTCGTAAATAGAAAATAGAATCATATTTATACATGTCTGTGGGAGCTCAGTGGTAAATTATTTATCATTTCTCCTAAGTGATTCATATGATAATAATAGTTATTATTATTGTTGTCATTGATATTAATCGTATTTATACATGTCTGTGGGAGCTCAGCAGTGGTGGCTCTGCCAGTTATCTGAGCATTGTTCACTTATTTATTAACTTCTGTTCTTAGTGACTTAATCGTTGGTTAGGTTGATGCAGGTAGACAATTTAGTGTGGTACTTAAGAGGCACTACACTCAGTGTCTAGACATAGACATGCATTTTATATTATTATTATTACTATTTATATTATTATAGCAATATTTATAATCTAAAAGACACATGTTAATGCATGACTATACGATTCTAGAGGACTGCGTTGGTCATGTGTGTAGACGTTTTAGCTGACACATGTGTTTTCTGTACAGATGTGAATGTTGCACAAGACAATGTAACGTCATGTGAAGATATCAACGAGTGCCTCAGACACCCTTGTGCCAACGGTTCGACATGTGTCAACAGACTGAATGAATATATGTGTCAGTGTCAGGCGGGGGTCACTGGCAGACAGTGTCAGACCGACATCAACGAATGTCTGTTGAATCCGTGTCAGAATGGAGGAACGTGAGTTCAGTTCTTCTCGTTTATTGCTAAGACTTTTTTATGTTGTCTCTTTTATGTTACGTATCTGTTTACTTAATTTGTAAAGTTTGTTAAAACTTTGTCACATTTCATATTTATGGAAGTTGTAAAGAAGAAGAGCAGTTCCTCCTATAGCTAGCCTGAGAGAGTATGAAGTGTTAGCGACTTCATTTTCTTAGCCTTGGCATACAAGGGTGTCTCCTCTCACTCACCACCTTCCTGCATTCAGTGTACAGTCAGTGTACTCATCAGAGCAGAGTTTGCTAGGGAGGGGACAAGCCTAGTGGAGCCTAAATTTTTTAATCAGTTTTAGTCGTGGTGAGGCTTTGAACCACAGATTGCTTGGTTATCCGGACTTTTATGAAGCACATTTTAAGAACCTATGCAAAGTACCTATGCAAGGAATCTGAACAGGTGAGACTAAAACAATTGACAAAATTAATTCAATGTTTTACTTGGAGATGCAGCAGCTATGTTGAATAGTCTTTCCAAAATTGAAAACATCATTCAGCTGTCTCTTTTCCATGTCTGTCTCTTTTTCTGTCTGTCTCTTTGTCTGTCTGTCTCTTTGTCTTCTGTTTCTTTGTCTGTCTATCTCTTTGTCTATCTGTCTCTTTTTCTGTCTATCTGTTTGTCTGTCTATCTGTTTGTCTGTCTCTTTGTCTGTCTGTCTCTTTGTCTGTCTGTCTCTTTGTCTGTCTATCTGTTTGTCTGTATGTCTCTTTGTCTGTCTATCTCTTTGTCTCTCTGTCTTTTTGTCTCTCTGTCTCTTTGTCTTCTGTTTCTTTGTCTGTCTGTCTTTTTGCCTGTCTGTCTACGTGTGCATGTCCCTGTGTCCTTCTGTCCTACTGTGTATTGTTTTGGTTGTCTTTGTTTTATAGCTGTGATGATCTGGTTGGTGGCTATCGATGTCATTGTCCAACTGGTTTCACAGATAACAATTGTTCAACAAACATCGATGAATGTCAGCCTAGACCATGTCAGAACGGAGCTACCTGCATTGACTTGGTAAGCAATCGATTAGAACACTACAAATAGAATCATCCATATTCAATTGATTTCTATTCATAGTGTTGCACGTTGGTCCAGCAGTTAATGTACTTTACTTCCAGTATCAAGCTTTCTCTTTAACCACCTAACCCCATGGTGTGTGAATGACAGAATCATGCCAAGGTGCACCAGCTGTATGCACGCTATTTTATGGGGAAAAAAATCAGACAGAAAGAGAATTTGCTATCGACCCTCATTTGCCAAGGCTGAGAAAATGAAGTTACTAAAACTTGTTACCCTTGGATGTCTCTCAGAGTTGGTGTTCTTGTGTTCTTAAGGAGGCTGGGAGTTGCCTCTGGTGAGATGATCAGAGTCAAAGGAAGCTGATCAAGTCCTTTGGCTTGATGGCTCCACGATGGCTTTTGGACTAAATATTGGTGTTATTTAAATAATAAAATTACTAAGTAAATTAATTCTAAGTTCTGTAAATGACTGAGATTCATTAACCATGTTTTTGAAGACACATAAAGAAGAGCGTAACTTTACTTCACGAATTGATGGTGATTAGAGGGATGATGATAATGATGATGAGATGATGATGATGATGAGAATGATGATAACATTGAACCTGCTTTATGGAGTATAGTGCAGGCCAACTTTTGGCATATCTCTTTTTGTGATTTATGGCTAATGTGAAGACATCTATCAGCATTGCCATAGTTTAACATCTAAGAACACACTGCCATTAATCGTCAGTGCTTGATCGTGCTTCAGACCAACATAACAGTGTCATATTGCCACAACATCTACTATATAGTTTCCCAGGATAAATGCTGTGGAATGTATGGAATGTGACTCATGGCCTGCCATCCCTACCTCCCTCCCTCGCTCATTGGTCACGTGCAATACAGGGCGGGAGGCAGAGACAGACTTACTAACCGCTGTATGTCTGTCTATCAATCCGTCTCTCTGACTCGCAATGTGAGTTATAATCAAGTTTTGCAATAAACAAATTGTTTTCTCTTCTTTTTCTTTCTTTAACGCGTCATGTGATGGGCAAATACTCTAGTTTCAAATACGCATGCTACAAGCAAGAGTGACAGGCTGTTGCTCTCCAGATGTGACACTTATGTAAATAACATGTTTTAGAGTGAAAGAAATTACTTTGTTGTTGTGATGATGTACATGAACATAACTGAGTCACTTTCCATTCAAACGCATGAATTTATCTCGTCTTTTTTCCAGTGAATGTTGAGTTATGAGATTTCCTGTTTTCACTTCTTGTAGATTGGTCATTTCCAGTGTACGTGTTCACCTGGGTGGTCCGGAGATTTCTGTCAAACGGACATTGATGAATGTACCTCCAGACCCTGTCTGAATGGCGCTACCTGCAACAACTTGATCAATCACTACATCTGTACCTGTCCTGTTGGCTATACAGGTGAGTCAATCATTACATCTGTACCTGTCCTGTTGGCTATACAGGTGAGTCAGTAAATACCTGAAGCCAACAATCCACATAAGACCAGGTAGGTCTCCTGTGGATTGTTGGCTTCTCTTAAACTGTAGGAAAGGATAAGTGCTAGAAAATAAATAAGTAAAGATATCTAATAATTAGCTAATCAGTCACAGACTCTGTCTCTCTCTCTGTCTCTCCCTCTCTCTGTCTCTGTCTGTCTGTCTGTCTGTCTGTCTGTCTCTCTCTCTCTCTCAATATCACTGATGTCTAATGGACAAGGTTGTAATGAAGGCCATATCCAGAAGATATTGACTTGTTACAGCCTTCTTGAAGTCAGGGAGATAGAAGGCAATGTGCTACAGTGGTAATTGATGATGATAGCCGTGGTTTTGGGATAGAGCTATAAGGGCTTCCCTGATGTTGCATAGTCTCTGCCTCTGGTATCTGATCTTGCAAAGACTGCCTTAGAAGATTCGCTTTGAGAAGCGTCTCTGCACGACCAGGCTGTAATCAAGTCAAAATCTTCTGGATATTGACTTTTCAAATGTGTATGAATGCTATTGAATTTCAGGGACGAACTGTGGCGTAAATATTGATGATTGCCATGAATCGTCTTGCCTTAACAATGGAACATGCATTGATGGTGTCAACCAGTTCAAGTGTCAATGTACGGACAAATGGATGGGAGACAACTGCTCTCTAGTAAGCCAACAACATCCATTTCACTTTGACCAAATGGTTGACTGGCTGGCTAGTTGTCTGGCTGTTTAGTGGACTGACTAACTGGTTGACTGGCTGTCTGTTTGTCCAACTGTGTAATGGGCTGGCTTCTTGATTGGCTGGCTTATTGACTGGTTTTTTCCATTGTCAGTGTAAAAGTCATGAACCGATGGCATTTAGAAGTTTTTTTTAACCAGTTCGCTGGAAATCTTGACACAGCATTCATCTCAAACCTAAACACTTGAGATTAAGAGGTGAAAGTTCAACCATTCAGACCTTTGCATCTGTAGACTTAAACTTCTCGAAGACTTGGACTAAGACTCGAGGCAACCTTCAGTAGTTTAGTACTGGCTTTTGAGTCATTGTTTTGAGCTACCCACATCAACATTTTCAGTAATAAAACTCAGCAAACGAGTGTTTGACTTATTACTTTGTAGGAGGGTGAATAGGAATGGTATGAAGTCAGAATTTTTCTCCAAAATTATCTGTTTGCTGTACTTATCCTCTGCACAAGGGACCAAAGTCAGGCTTGCCATAACTGTTGCAAACAAACATCGTTACTCTCACAATTAAGAATATTCAAGTTTCCCATGAGTTGTGTGTTTTGTACAATGCCCAACACTCAAATAAACATACATATATTACTACTAGCCATTTAATGGCTTGAGAATGCTAACATGTTTATACAATTGAAAAAGGTGGTCCTGGATTTTGATGAAACTGATTATTACATTGTAAAGAAGTACACATACAAATACATGAAAGAAAACATGATCTACGGTGTTCATACAAACCTTCTATGCTAGAAGCATCGTCGTTCGTGTTGCTAATGCATTGGTTCCTACATCACAACATACTTAGTCTTGTTCATGTACCATGTTGCGGTTTGCCAACGTGTCAATAAATGAATAATAATAATAATAATTAATCGTCCTTCCACTATTTCTGTGTCATCTTCTTACTGTCCCTTTTCTGTCAACTTTCATGGTTACCCTAACCCATGCCTTTTCTTTTTCTTTTAATTTTACTTTAATTGAATATGATTCGTATAAGTTTATGACCGTCTTTCAGTCTTTGTTTATTTCTGTACGATAGTGATTGCATATTAATACCTTTTGTGCATATGTGACCAGTCATTACAAAATGAGTCTCTAAGCACTTTTTGACTATTTTGAGTTATATATTCCACATTGTTCTATGTTAAATTACCTTCAAAATGAGCTATTATTTATCAAAATCGACCAAGTGCTTGTTGAGTTATTAAATTTTTAAGCTTTCATCCTCTGCAATACAAAATGTCGGGAAATCAAGATTTTCTATTTAGATTTGTTTACCCCGATCCAGTTTAGGGCTTACGAGAAAAGCATCTTATTGGTTAATTAAAGGTCAGGTCGAATAGATAATTTCTTCATGTCATAGAGCGAAGTCTAAGCTTTCCAATGATATATTACAACCATGATTTCTTTCGTCAGGTGGACACCGTCTAGGAGCGTGAAAATCGTACAAAAATGATTTTTGAGATCTTATAGGTCACTTTTTTACATAAATAACACATTCAAAACAACAAAATAAATTAAGTTTTAATATTTTTTTGGTGTATTATATAATGTAGATTCCGAAAATGTAAATATCACAAAATCAATAATTTGAATGCAAAATACCTTCAGAAACGTTTTTGCAGTGTTTTACTGTATGCGACTTCCGACTCATTTTGTAATGATGGGTCACATATGTGATCAACCATAAGCACTTAAATATGGAAACCCAGCATCGTGATTAACTTAGTTGCCGACTAGCTAGTCAGTCCCTTAAGTATGACTCATGCATACCACTTAACATGAACACTTAGTCGATTAAGATGCTCTCACGCACGTGGCCCAAGATCAGTAAATGTGAATCTGAGGAGACAAGGGTTTACACAGAGTTTGCTGAGCAGGTTCAAACTCGTCATTGTTGCATTACAGACCCAGTGTGCTACTGAAAATCCACCGTGCCACCCAGCTCTACACAAATGCTAGCATCTTCTTGGTTTCACATGTCTAGATTTTATGAGCAACATGTGAATTTGTTTCAGTTACTTGATGTGTTTTAATGTTAAGGTCAGATCGTATGCTTCTGTGTTTAACATGTTTTTTTTATTTGAATGTGTGTTTTAAGTTTGGATTGATGTGGTTTTTCTGGATAGGTTTATGATCCTTGTGTGATGAATGTGTGTCAGAACAATGCCACATGTCAGTCACTTCCACCGTCACATAACTACACGTGTCAGTGTGCACCTGGCTTCACAGGACATGACTGTCAGCAGAACATTGATGACTGTCAGAACAACACTTGTCAGTCCTATGAAGTCTGCGTCGATGGAATTAATTCCCATTCTTGTGCATGTCCTGTGGGTAAGTGTTTTATATTCTCTGGGTAAGTGTATCGTATTCTCTGGGTAAGTGTATCATATTCTCTGGGTAAGTGCATCATATTCTGCAATTGAATGAATAATTTTTATTATTATTGTTAAAAAAATTTGAATGTGCATGAGATCACAGAGAAATATCAATCAAATCAATCAAATATTCGTTTATTGAAAATTCCCGTCGACACAGATGCGATGGGATTCCACAGTAACACAAGGACATTGATTGCAAGTGAAATAAATCAGAAAACAGTTAATTAAAGAGATCAAACAGATTAACGGAGTTTAAAATAAGGTATTATAAATAAATATATGAATGATAGGCGTGGTTGATGATAGATGTTTTGTCATTGTGTGTGTAGGTATGACTGGACTGATGTGTGAGACGGACATTGACGAGTGCCAGAGTAATCCGTGTCTTAATGGAGCGACGTGCATTGATGGAAGGGGAAACTTCAGCTGTCAATGCATCCAGGAGGTTGTCAACCTAACTGCTTACTCTGCGGATCCAAAATCTGCCTTCAGGTGCACTTCACCATTTTCTCCTTTCTTCTAATGTCTCATCCTTGTCAATTTCTGATAAATCTATTTAACTGTTTTTAGAATTTCAGATAAATTTTTGATTATTGCGTTATTTAAAGCAGATGGTCACTGTCATTATAATACAAACGATTGAATATTTGCCTTGTAGAAGTTCATCTGCCTTGGCTAACGTCTGTTGCTGTCTAACTTCCTGCAGCTGCTTAAGCTTCTCATCAACTCATTCCATCTCTTTTGTCCTTCTCTCGTTTGATTGTTTGTGTTTAACCTTTCCTCTTTTCAAACATCACTAACTTTAGATGAACATTATCTACTTATTGAACAATGTTATGGAAGGTAGATTAGAAAAATCTCCAGATGTCTAACAAACTGTCATTGTTGTTTTTATCAGATTGGGTTACGATGGGATCCGATGTGAACGTCTGATCGACGCTTGTTCCTATCATCAGCCGTCGATCTGCCTCAACAGCGGAATCTGTGATCATTCGAATGAAAGCCTTGGTTTCACCTGCTCATGTCGAAGTCTTGTTGGAACCTACTACACAGGTAACATCAGAATCGTATGAGAATCACATCAGCTGTACTTTATGAGCAAATGCTGCAGATGCTGGAGCCTGGAGCCAAAGGACTTCGTTTCACTATGGCTTTGTGCAATGCAGTCTCACCTGTTATGGTAGGGTAAAGTATGGTAAAATGTGTTGTGATAAAATGTTGTATCGTATGGTAAAGTTTGGTATGGTAAAATGTGTTCATTGAGCACAGATCTCACAGTTGCTAACTTTGTCCCAGAATTCAAAGGCAGAGGAAAGAGCAAAATCACTACCTCAAAGAATAGGTTTGGTTTATTTGCACAGTCAATGGCACTGTAAGTCTGAAGTTTTTGTATGGTTTTGCCATCAGGAGAAAAAAAGTCAGTGGGTAGAGGCCAAAGACATTCGCCATGGCTGGTGCTACAATATGGAATGTTCTGCCCTTTGTGCTTCCGGATCCTGAGAATATTGCTGGAGAACTTTCGAAAGATGTGAAAGAATCGAATGTTTATGTCGGCTGCTTTAAGCACATTTGCCTTAATGAAGTCTAATGCTTGACCTTTGGCCCTTGACCCTTGGGACTGGCTTATGGGAAACTCTTCTTCTTCTGCTAGAATTGTAATGAGTTGTTGTTTGTTAATGTTAGGCAGATATTGTCAGGAGACAACGGATCCTTGTCGATTGGCTGGTTCTATGGCTTGCTTTTGGGGAGGAACCTGTCAACCAGTTGGAGACCAATACATTTGTCACTGTGCACCTGGCTACACAGGTCAGTCTCTCATGTGACAAGATTTTAAGACCAGCTGGAATAATAATCAGAAATCTGTACCGGTATATAGTGTTTCTTGAGGAGAAATTACTTCAATTGTCAGCTGTTTGCTGAAAACTTCCTATGAAACTATTTCTAATTTTTTTTAGGAATAAATCCTTGATTCACATGGATGGATTAATCCTGCAATACATGCATAGACAGGCAGACAGACAGACAGACAGACAGATACATAGATGATTGATTGATTGATTGATTAGTGTTAGGTGTTAAGAGGAAACCATATGATACTTTCTCTGAAGAAAAGGTAAGGAATCGATGTAGAAAGTTTGCGCATATTTCATATTCTCAATTCATCACTCGTGCTGTGTTCTGCATTAACGGAAGTTGTTTGTTTGTTAGGAGGACGATGTCAGACGGAAATAAACGAATGTGATTCTAATCCGTGTCATTACAACGGAAGTTGTGTAGATGCTGTCAATCGCTATTCTTGTCAGTGTATACCAGGAACAACAGGAGTCAACTGTGAGACAAACATTGACGAATGCGCTTCAAGGCCTTGTCTAAACAATGGTCAATGCACTGACCTCATCAATGCGTACGTTACTTTATATCATTTTATTTCCTCACTTATTAAAATCCTTGTCTTGTCTTCAACCATCCTCAATCCGGGGATTTGCCGCACCATGGATGATTTTGTTCCATCCACTTTTGTTTCTTGTCTCCTGTAATAACTGGTCGAATGATAATCCATTCCATGACTTTATGTTATCGATCCATGTCATTTTAGGTCTTGTTGAGCTCTTGATCCACGAACTTTGCCTTGCCTAACAATCTCCACTCTTCTGTAGGATATGCCCAAAATATGAAGGCTTCCTCTTGATAAATCCAAATAGACTCTTTTCCATTCCAGCTGTCTCCAACACTCACTCGTTTGTGTGTGTTTAAACTCTGTCTCTGATTATGAGGATGGCAATCAGAGACGTTTACTGCAGTGAATCTCTGCCTTTGAAGTGCCTCACAGAAGCACTTAGCTTATGACTATTGAACTGACGATCTAACAATTGCGTTTAAATCAGTTTGAAAATATCTGCTGGAATGCAACAGTAAGTGGACTGGAGAACGGATAGTGGAGAAAGACCTCATGCAGCTGAAGACAGGAGGATGGTCTCGATTTGATGTATGGCATCTGCATGTCTTCATGATCACCAGTTCTGTTGACTCTATAGACTGAAAATTTGACCTCCTGATTATATGCTGAGGTGTTGCTGAACAGATGGATGGTGTTCTGTCTGCATAAAATGCCAGAGCCAGTTCAAACTGACAGTTTGGAAAAGATAATTTTTTATTATTTCAAGAGAATTAGAGATTGGAAACGTTCTCAAGATGAAATAGCTTAAATTCACATCCACTTGAATGGGATGAAATCCTTATCCTCTTACTGAAAAGGGACAAAACAGCATTTGCTATAAACTCTCTCATAGGTTGATGCCTGTCAAGGTCTTTCCAATCTGAATTCAGTCAGCAGAGGGCATGGCTGGAATGGCCATACTCCCATCCTTCCAGCTGCATGCCTGGCTGTGTTCTTGTTTTGGCTTTTGGGGAGGGAGCCATGGCTGATGTAACCCCTTCCGGGCCTTCCCACTCAATTTACCCTTGCATACATGATTATGTTGAACATCCACAAATTGCTTCAGATAACATTTCAGTCTAATGCCAACAAAAGAACAACTTTGCCCTTGTGATAAACTATACCCTTATCCCCTCTGACCAATTGGCTGAGGCATTGAATTACTCCATTAAAGGAACTTAATATCTGGAAACTCATTCTGGAATGTGACTCGAGTTGTTCAGAATGTTTGAAAAATGAGTAACAGCTGAGCTGAGGGATTTTGTTTCAACACAGACCTTTTACTGAACCAGAAATGATCTGAAATTGAATCATAATGCCATCTGTGAAGAAATGAGGCTGCTAAGAGTAAGAGTACGTCTGGAGGAAATCTTCATCTGTTCGATGAAAAAATTAATTTTGAGTTCAAAGAAAAGAGGTTGAGGTGCCCTTGATGTAAACAAACAGCTGTATGTTTATCTCTCTCTCTGTTGCTTCTGCCTCTTCTGGTCTCTCATCATCTGTTTCATTGATTGAAAGTATTTACTTGTCTCTACACAAGTGAATAGGTATTATTATTTGTTCCCAATTTCAGTCTAATGCCAACAAAAGAACAACTTTAAAAATCTAAATTTTGAAATCTAAAAATTGATTAAATGAACCCCTTTGATTAAATGACTCCCCATTGATTAAACAATTCACTCTGATTACATGATCCCACATTGATTAAATGATCTCATTGTTTAAATGACCCCCCATTGATTGGAAGAAATGTTTTGGAGAATAAGAGGAAGTTCTGGAATGGTTATGGAAGATCTAATGATTGTTGTTGTTGCTGGCTGTGAAAATTGCAAAAGGCATAAAGTCACTGAGCATTATGAATCTGAATGAATTAGATTATACAGTATGTTTTTCTGTCTCTCCCTGGCTCCGTCTTCTTTCTTGTGTCTCTGTCTCTCCCTGGCTGTCTTCTTGTGTCTCTGTGTCTGTCTGTCTCAGGCTCTGTCTTCTTGTGTCTCTGTCTCTCCCTGGCTCTGTCTCCTTGTATCTCTGTCTCTCTCTGGCTCTGTCTCCTTGTGTCTTTGGCTCTGTCTCCTTGTGTCTCTGGCTCTCCCTGGCTCTGTCTTCTTCTGTCTCTGTCTCTCCCTGGCTCTGTCTTCTTGTGTCTCTGTCTCTCCCTGGCTCTGTCTCCTTGTATCTCTGTCTCTCTCTGGCTCTGTCTCCTTGTGTCTTTGGCTCTGTCTCCTTGTGTCTCTGGCTCTCCCTGGCTCTGTCTTCTTCTGTCTCTGTCTCTCCCTGGCTCTGTCTTCTTGTGTCTCTGTCTCTCCCTGGCTCTGTCTCCTTGTATCTCTGTCTCTCTCTGGCTCTGTCTCCTTGTGTCTTTGGCTCTGTCTCCTTGTGTCTCTGGCTCTCCCTGGCTCTGTCTTCTTCTGTCTCTGTCTCTCCCTGGCTCTGTCTCCTTGTGTCTCTGTCTCTCCCTGGCTCTGTCTCCTTGTATCTCTGTCTCTCCCTGGCTGTGTCTCCTTGTGTCTCTCTGTCTTTCTGCTGAGTTGCATTTCAGTGTAGCTGAGTTTTTCGTTCTTTCTCTCAGTCGATCTGGTGGCAGTCTTAATGATTCAGTCGATCGGTAGGAATGTTTCCTTCGGTGCATGATCCACGAATGTTTCGTCCTGTTTATTTGTGCAGTTAAACTTACCACAACAGTTCAGGAATGTCTCTGTTTTTGCCTGCTTTTGAAAAATTCTTTAGCTTAACCTCATTGAATGACTGACCAACCAATGAAATGTTGAACCACAAATCACGTGATTCATTGCTTTCATTGCTCACTGTCATCCCTCCAGTCAGTCAGTTAATTTAATTATTCAGTCAGTCAGTCAGTCTGTGAAAAAAAGGTTTTCGTTTGTTTCCGAAGAACAACAACATATACTAACTCAAAGTCAAATGCTGCTAACTTCATTTAACAAAATAAGGCAGTCAATAAGTATTGTATCTATTGACAAGATATCTACCACTCTTGCACTCACATGATTTTTTGGACCTCTTGAATAACATATCTACATATGCATCTATGTATGTAAGTCTGTAAGTATCTAGACATGTATTATATTGCCTTTAATAAAGTTCCTCACACAAGCACTTCCTGTGCCAACCTAAATGATGTTGAATTCAGTCATTTAGTCAGTTGTCAGTCAGTCAGTCAGTCATTCAGTTATGCAGTCATTGTTTAGTCAGAGATTCAGTCCTTTTAGTGAGTCATTCAGTAAGTAAGTCAGTCGGTCATTTGGTCAGTCGGTCAGTTTTTTTGCCTTCAGAGGGAAATATCCAGTGGACGTAATGCATGTGTTGTGTGTATTTTTTTATTCTTAGCATGTATTCTGCCACTCATTACTAACTCACTGACTGCAATTGTTTATTCCATTCTTATCTGTTTGGAGAATTAATCTCTAAATTCTTAACCAAATAAACTCAGAAATAATGGAATGTCAAATGTTTGCATTTTTTCTCATTATCTGTAATATGTCTTATAGTATCTACGCTTTCTAAGGAGTCAGCCGAGCAATGTGTACATTGTGTATTGATCGCATGACTCACTTGCAACCATTAATCCGATAAAAATAAGTGTGCTCTTCATTCTGTAACATGACTTTCTGAGCCAACTGATTGATCTCTGTCTAGCAAACCTTGACTTGTAAGTGTCTCATGCATACTTACTTACTTACCTTAACTCTGCAATAAGTAAAAGCCTGGAGCAGATGCCTAAAAGCAGTGTCTTTGTTTCATTGGGGAATGCATAGGGATGGAATTCATTCTCATCTGTGATCTAACAACTTATGATGAATTACAAAGTCATGCAACGACACAGACAGCGGGTTCTCTGCATGACTTGTGGTTTACCATGCAACTGATGTTGCAGCCAGATTCTGCTTTTTGCCCAAGACATGAAGGGGCAAATGATTCGCCTTTGAGAGATGAGACTTAAGTCCATTGAAGTGAGAGATTGCTGCTGGGTGGTAAGCCGCAGAGAGTGCTCAGCAACCTTCAGTGGACTCCGAACAAGGGTATAGCGGGCAAAGTGATTGCAATTGTAATTAGTCACTCCTATTGTCTAATCAACAGTGGCACTTCAAAACCAAACCATAATCAGGTCAAAAGTGAAGAATGGCCACATTCTATCATTTTGCAAAACAATTTTCAGAAAATAAAGTCGCTTACATTTCTTCTCATGGTTTATGAAATCAAATATTTAGCTTAAGTAAATTATTCTTTGGTGTCTTTGCTGTGGTCAATGTGGTTTGGTAGAAAAAAATGAAGGAGTGGTTGTCAGGTTTAACTTACTGACATATCTGGTAGGGGTCAGCCGGAAATCGCCTCGGACATTTGCCTCGGCCGAATATCCCATTTTTTTGCACTATTCGGAAGTATTTGCCTTGGCAAATACTGAACATGCAAATAGTTGCTTGTCTGCCTCACATGCTGGAATTTTTAGGGTCATAATACCAGCTTTGAGCTTCAGCTAGCATATTGATTTTGAAGAAGAAAAGTACAAAAATCACCAATACCAGAAGTCCATAACGGAAGTCAAGTCCATTTAATTGATTATTTATTTCTAAATTCAAAATGTATTAGTCAATTATTACAAGTACAGAAATTTATTTAGATAATTTTTCATTACATGAAAATGTGAAGCTTTGCAAAAGGGTAAATGGTACTCGGTTCCATGTGTACTGTTAGTTAAGTTCTTTAGTTAAGAGTCCTATCATTGTTTCTTTTACCTGCTGATCATATAACTTGATCGATGTTACCGCTAAAAGTATTGATTGTGCTGCCATTTACTTGTATTACGATAAATGTTAACTAGGTGGCCCTGCTAAGCGGGATCAAGATCCCTTTTTGGGTCTCCTCTTGTTGCCAAAGTTCAAACTCTTATTTTGTATTTTCCTTGTACTTCAAATGGCTTCAATAAAAGGATTGATTGATTGATTGATTGATTGATTGATTGTTCGTACCCGGATCCGGCAAATAGTACATCCAAATACTCGGATTTGGTACTCGGTGGAAAATGTCTACCCGGCTGACCCCTAATATCTGGTGGCTATATGAAGAGGACACATTTGCTAGATGCTCGTTGTAAAACAGCCTGGAAGCAGCTCTTTCCATAAACCATGCTTTCCAGCTCTTTCTTGCTATATAAATTTATCATTGTTAGGATTACAATTACTAATACTTTATGAAGGTCAGTTCAGTTATTATCTAAGCATGTGCGTGTGTGTGTATGTGTGTGTGTGTTCGTGCATTAACATAGTAGAATTGTTACATTTTCCTTTCTAGTCTTTGTCTGGAGCTCAACCACTGGTAATAGCAGTTTATCATGGAGCCCTGTCAATCAGATTGTCAATCACTGGGCTGTGTTGAGCTCTTGTCAACTTTACAGTGAAACAGGTCCATTAAATCGAAGAGAATATCTTCAGAGAAGTGTAACAACAGAAGTATTGTTACATCACCTTACTGTTTGACACAGAATCACTGGTCACTCTGTCTGTGTGTGGACTATTGTTTCAGGTATAAGTGCAATTGTTCAGATACTGGGTTTCAAGGAGATCACTGTCAGACTGACATAGACGAATGCATGTCCGACCCATGTCAACACAATGCCACCTGTCATAATGATCGAAATGTAAGTGACAGTCTGTGGTTGTGGCTAGGTCTTTCTTCATTCGTTACATAATGTGATTTGCAAATGGTTTCAAAGAGTTTTATTTGTTTCAGAAAAACAGGACATTTTAATGTGTTTTAAAAACATCTCAGAAACACTTTTCATTAACTTCAACTGATGTTAGATTTGTAAAAGATTGACAAGGCGCTTTAACTGTGGAGTTGTGGTTTATTTGTCTTCTCTTATCATCTGGTATCATCTTGTAGATGTATTGCTATCATCTAGTCATCTTGTCTTGTAGATGTATTGCTATCATCTGGTCATCTTGTCTTGTAGATGTATTGCTATCATTTGGTCATCTTGTCTTGTAGATATTATGCTATCACCTGGTCATCTTGTCTTGTAGATGTATAACTGCAGTTGTTATCCTGGCTACAATGGGGTCAACTGTGAGATGGACATTGACGAATGTATCTCTTCTCCGTGTCAACACAACTCCACCTGTGTCGAGCGATCCAACTCCAGTCGCCCTGGATTCAGTTTCGATACTGCTGCTGGATTCGACTGCATTTGTCCTGCAGGCATCACAGGTCAGTCACCAGTTAGCATCAGAGGATAACAAGGTCAGAGGGTCAGGGAATAAAATATGCACAAGTGCAATGTTTTATTAATTTATTCAGAGCATTTCTATAGCTCGTCTCCAAGGTAACTACTCCGAGGCGTTTCCACCACAAGCCCGGTGGAAAAGAACAGTTTTCAAGTGGGCACTTGCTAGTTGGCTGGCTGGCTTTCTGACTGGCTGACTGAGATTGACATAGACATTGCACTTAGATGGAGATAAAGTAACAGAGTGCAAGACACAGTGAGACAACTGATAGGAAGGCAAGAACAGAGGCTGACAGTGACAGAGACATTAAGGCAGCAAGACAAGCAGAGAGATAGAAATGTTCTCACAGACCGTTTCATTTAGAATATCGGTTTAAGAGTTAACTCTGTGTATTTATTAATATGTTTGCTTTATGTTTAAATGATCTGAAATAAAGATTGCATATAAAATGTCTCTTTCAGTGGCTTCTTCCTGTTTCTTGCTTTCCAGGCGTTCAATGCGAGACAGACATCAACGAATGTGCTTCTGATCCGTGTATCCATGGCAACTGCCAGGACCTCGTCAACGGTTACGTCTGCCACTGTTACCCGGGATACCGTGGCATCCAATGCAAGGAAGAGATTGACGAATGCAAGGAATACAAGCCGTGCACAAATGGCTCCACTTGTCTGGACCGTGTCGCTGACTATGAGTGCGTGTGTGCTCTGGGGAAGGACGGGAAGGTGTTTGGTGGAAAGAACTGTTCTGTTGAGCTGATTGGCTGTCGGAATAATCTGTGTCAGAACGGCGCCACCTGCCGACCGTTCCTGTCGAATGAGACGGCCAATGTTCATGACTACAGTTGTCTCTGTTCTTCTGGTTTCAGTGGAACACTATGCAACGTTTCTACGTCTGTTTCATTTGATTCCAATTCCTGGCTGGCGTTTCACATGGAAGACAATGCATCGGATGTGCTGAGTGTTTCGTTGGATTTTCGAACGACATTGTCTGATGTTACGTTGCTTGTTTTTCTTTCCAACCAGAGCGTGGTTGATTTTCGGTTGGAGCTTTTCGGAGTGGCGCCTCCGAGGCTTCGACTCGTTTCATCCTATCTGTTGAACGGTTTCCTCGTGGTTGATTATCCTGGGCAGAGGACATTGAACGATGCCAAATGGCATGGAATTCAGCTCAACTTTACAAGTTGGAACATAACATTGCAGGTTTCTGAATGCATGGAAGGCTCCAACTGCAGCAGTGTAGCCTCTCTTGGAGGTCGATGGTCCTATGGCGATGGGGGAGTTGTGTATTTTGGAGGTAACAACTCCGATCTTATTGTTGGGACATTTGTTGGATGTATGCAGGATGTCCAGGTCAACGGTGGAATGTTTCTTCCTGGAGTGGAACCGACTCGTGCCATCCGCCAGACATTTGTATCGCATGAGGTTGGTTTGGGATGCGAGCGTCATGACCAGTGTCATCCTGACCCATGCAATGGTCAGGGACTCTGTTCAGATCTGTGGAACAATTATCGGTGTCTTTGTCGACGACCGTTCTGGGGAATTAACTGCTCAAAAAGTAAGAATCGTTCAAGATACATAAAATTTGTTTTATTACGATATAATTGTAAAATTACGTCGTTCATCTTGACGGTTTCTGTCCAGAGAACTGTTACTCAGGATCGGATTTTGCTTTAGAAGCCGAGCCATTGATTGATGTCTTAGTGGGAATTATGATTACGGTCCAACTGAAGTGTCTAGGTTTAGCAAGATTGCTTTTTGATTGGTAGAAAGACAGTTTTGTCAGTGTCTCAGAGCTCAGAGTTGTAACAGTGTGGCTGATTGTGGGCCACAGTATCTGAAGGATATATGGATCCAGTGCAGCGATTGAGTGAATTAACAAACTCACTCAGTGAGTGAATGAGTGAGCAAGTGCCTTATACTCTGTGAGGACAACTGTTCCTGGGTCATTGGATGGAGTCTGCTCAGCAGGTTTGGACCCGCAGTCACTGGATCACTGGCCAAACATACTACCTGAGATCTACATGAAGCCAGGCTGTGGATTTGGTTGTGTATATGTATATATTAGACTAGAAATTGCTGTTTGACCTTTAATGACGAGTTTGTACTAAAGTGCATGGAAAACTAATCACTCTCGTCATTAAAGGATTAGGTTAATGAAAAACTACTTTACCAGATTACAGCTGGGGCTTTGGCATTTGAATATATACTTACTTTTTGTGCAGTCTTTGGTGTCTTTAGCTTTGGGATCTTTTCTAGAAATAGATGCATGGCAAATGGATTTCATGTTTACAGTAAGAACTTTGAGGTTTAGTATAGACCATTTTCTTGTCTTTCTTTGACCTCCCAGACATCAACATCGCTAAGGAAATATCATTTTGATTCGTTTGTTCATGCAGTCATTGTATGTTATGAAACCAGAACTCAGGTTATTTAGAGGCCAGCTGTTTCATAAGATTTGTTTAATCAGATTTATTTATTAAATTGTTTTTTTAGGTTTCTTGGCAGCTACATTTGGATACAATGGCATTCCCAGTTTGGCTCAGTTCAACCTCACAGCTGAGCAACGTAGTCAATTGGAGCATTTTCTCGACGTATCATTCTTTTTCAGAACACGTAAACCAAGTGGCCTTCTCTTTTACATTGGAACTGGATCAATGGATTCTTCTCAACCAAACACAACGTACGTTGCTCTTCAACTGAACAACGGTCGACTGATGGCGCGTATCAAACTCACAGATGTAGAACTGACATTTCAAGGCGCATCTGGTGACTTAGCTGATGGTCAGCAACACTTTGTTCAGGTCCAGAGAAATGCGTCTCTGTTGCGATTGGTCGTCAATTCAAATTCACTTGATTTTGCACTCAACGACAGTCGTCCCTTGACGTCATCTGTTGTCTTTGTTGGGGGAATTCCCTCCGGTCAGCAGCGAAGACGTCGTGAGGTCACTCCAGGGGTCACTTCGTTTGAAGGAACAATGGAAGATATTCGGTTGAATGGCATAGTGTTGGAGATTTTCAGGGTGAATGAGACGGATGCGTCGCTTCCACAGACCATGTCGCCTTCTGGAGTGACCGACGTCAGAGAGGGCGAAGTGACAAGCGACGTATGTCACACTCAGCAGCCGTGTGAAAACAATGCCACGTGTGATAACATCTTCTTCAATGATTTCTAGTACGTTCTTTAGCAAACCTGATTCTGTTTCACATTCGGTTTAGACAATTGAAATTATTTTAAATATTTCTAGTGGTTTACAGATTGCATCATGTTAAATCACTTCAAGTTAAGTCACATCTCTTGGTGTTACGTTGTACTTCTCTGAACTGTCTGGTTATCTCTTTAGCTGCAATTGTACGGATGGCTTCCGTGGTCGCAACTGTTCGCAGCTCAACTTCTGTGTTCACCACACTTGTCCACCTGGTGGTAGTTGCCAGAACTTAGATGACGGATTTGAATGTAAGCCACTGAAAACTTTGACCTAAGTAAAACTTTTCTGAGGTAGAACTTTAACTGAATTACCTTTTTAACTTCAGAAGTTTTAGCGGGCTAGTAATGTAGTAGTTAGTTGAATAAAGCTGTAGTTTTCTATTATTATTATCACGAATATTTTTAACATGTGCAAAGTCACACAGAAATGCGAATCTGAGGTGTGGAAATGTTGTAATTTATATTATTATTTTACTAATTAGTTTTCATTTAAAATTTCAGTGGTAATTTTATTTTCAATTTATACTAATTTTGTATATGCAGGTGGTAATAATTAATGCAAATTCTGTTGTAAATTTAAATTTTGTAGCATACAGTAAGTTTTTGAAAGTCATGTTTCCTTTCTTTGTTTCGAGGTGTTTCAAATGCAACGTTGAATGGCGTCTCATCATACCTTCGTTATTCAACCACAGTCAACCAGTTGGACTTAACAGGAATCTCTGCCAATGTAAGAACTCGCAAAGGAAGTGGAACTATTCTCCAACTGCGTCCTGGTTCCTCGTCATCCATCTGTTCCGTTGTCCTTGGGTTGTCTAATGGAGAAGTCCTTCTGCAGTTCAACACGACATCTGGTGACCAGCAGCAGCAGCTGGAGCATCAACTGAGAGCAACGACTACAAACGAGAGCGTTGTTACGGATGGTGCAGTGCATACCATCAACATCACATTTACAGGAAGCGAAGAAGTCCTTCTGTCGGTCGATGGTGTTGTAGCTCGGCTGAATTATTCCAGTGCTCAGACAAGCGCATCGTCTCGTTGTAATTCCTCATCAGGGTATATGGAAGCACGCGTTGGAAGCACAAGAGGCGACTTGGTTGGGTCCCTAAGTGACTTCGTGGAATCGGACTTTCTCAAGGGTTGTTTATCGGAAGTCCGAATAAACGGAATTCTTTTGCCGTTCTTCAATAAATCTCAGTTGCTGAACAACACAGCAGTGCAGAGGTTTGATCTGGAAGAGTCGAGAGATATCCTGATTGGCTGCCATGGCGATGACGTCTGTAGCGAACAGTCCAATCCGTGTGTAAACAACGCCAGGTGTGAGGATCTTTGGAATGCGTACAGTTGTAATTGTACAGCTGGATTTACTGGACTTACCTGCTCAGAAAACATCGACGATTGTCTCAACAACGAATGCTTGAATGGCGCTACATGTGTCGATGGAATCGCGAACTACACCTGTACTTGCAATCAAGGATACACAGGATTCAGGTGAGATTGATTAACTACACCTGTACTCATTATCATGTGTTAAAGGGTGACATACTGTTGCATCTGACCTTGTGTGGAATGTAGGCTCAAGTCCCGTCCTTGGCCTTTGAGCAGCCATTAGTGAAGAAATCCCAATGGCTGGGACATGGAGCAACATTTACTTCCCAGCTTATGCCAGTATTAAATTATATATGGCTTGGTGATACAGGCGAGTATACATGAACGTCTTGTCCGGGTGATTACATGGAGTCTCATCAACAGACTCAAACCCACAGTCGTTGGATTGTGGACACGGTACACTACTGAATTGACGTCCATTTCATATTATGTGATCATGAATTCGATAGATTCAGCTGTGAAGGACATCAGTTCTGTTCAGATCAAATGTGAAAGGATGTTGACTTTTCAGGATGGTTTACTCCACTGCTGAGTTGTGTGCTCGAACGTTTGTTGTTGTTTTGAAAGTATTTGTCAGCCATTTTGTTTTATTTGGAAGGTGTGAGACGAATGTCGATGAGTGTTCATCGAATCCGTGTTTGCACAATGGCACATGCAGGGATCTCGTCAATGGATACTCTTGCTCCTGTCCACCAGACTATGTCGGCCAACGATGTCAAATGCCTGTGAGTTGCAGCAGCTCTTTGTTCTGTAATTTGACCAGACAGTTTGGAATGATGGTCAGTTTCAGTTGATGACTCAATGAGTCTGTATGCTGCCTTGCATTTTATTTGCACATGAGATATGATTGGTAGGTGCAATGATTGACACAGTATAATTTTTGCAAATATGCATATTTCTCTTTTGAGATTTATGATGGTTTTTCACAATATTGGTTGTATAAATATTAAATAATTTTAGCTAGGTCATCTTCTTACTTAATTTCAAACATTGATGTACATTTTTAAAGAAGAAAATCTAAATAAAACAGAAGATTGGACTGATTTTCAGAGTCCTTCTCTGAAAATGGTATATCCCAAAAATTTAACAGTAGATCGAGTTGACAGATTTCAGATATATGTATTGGAATATGATATTATTGATTAATTGGGTCTGATTATTTTTTGGCAGCACCTTACATTATGACCTGCAGTTCTGCAACATATATCATCAACATAGAATGTTCTTAATTCGTCATGCCTGATAAACATTAGATGTTATTAGAAGCAGAGAACAGTTTCTTAATCCTTTAATAAGGAGAGGGACTAGTTTTCCATGCATTTTAGTACACGCTCGTCATTAAAGGGTTAGCAAGCTTCGAGAGGCAAATGACCAGTCCTCATACAAAAAACATACACAAAATATATGTACAAACATACCACATACAGACAGTATATTCATACTTATGTACATACATACTAGAAATTCGGTATCATTTGTATCTTATTGTAATCTAAGAGTTATATACTAGAAGAGTTGAGCTACCACAGTATATCTGCTACCACAGCTATCTGCTGCTGATCGAGATGAGAACAAAGAAGCTCTAGGTCTCTTTCTACTGACCTTTCAGCTGACAGTCCAAAGCATTAACCTCTGTCTCACCCTGCAAACACATTAAAGCCCTAGGTTTTAGGTTTGGCGGTTTCCCTCGTAGAATGAAGTGACCAACGACTGTAGGCGGTTCAAGTAAGCATCTGTCGGCCAATGGGCGTTGATTTCATTTTGGTTTACACATCTTACAAGCATAGGCTGCTGAATTTAATTATATGCATAGCCTAGGCAACATCGTCCGCTTTGTGGAATGGAGGCGAGGCGCAGGGACGGTCGGTCGATCGGTGGTAGCCCCCACCCTAGGCCCTTCACCCTCCCTCTGGCCTACCCCGATCAATTGACCACTTGTATATATAACCGAGCTTTGGGTCGTAAACCTGTATATAAATGCCAGCTGTTGATGCTGTCACCGTTGCCTTATTATACCCGGAACACTAAAGACAATAAGCTGTATTTCATATTCTAAGAATTTGCACCAGTATCAGATGCTAATATACAGCCTAAGGAAGAGAGACTAGGTCACATGCCAAATTATGCTAATGAACTTAGGAAATGAACTTAGGAAATGTCCTTTCACAATTGAGTCTTGGTTTGCAGTACTCATTCTAGTTTGAATTTCGCTGCAGCAGAGTTGAGCTTCGTAATTTCTTCACTTCATAGCCATTTTAAATCGCATAGTCGATACAGCTTATATCTCGTGTCTGTATATTATATTATTATCTTATTTCAGTAGTGGACCTTATAGTAGTATAACATTGTATTTCGTTAGTGGACATATATTAGTATCATTATATCGAACTATTTCCAAAGATGGATGGAGACTACGCTGTACCAACGACACCGACTTCAGGTGTTGCAGTTGGCAACATGCGAACATTTAAAAAACGGTTGTCTGATGGATCTACCAAGAGTTATAGCTACCCTTACGTTTCTGTAAGGAAACATTTTGAATTAACTTTTACAACCGACAGTGATAAACTTAAATTTGAGCAAAAATGTGAGGACATTCGCTTGGCGTTGGGAGTAAAAAGTTTGAGAGAAGTTCTGGTGAAAGTCATAATGGATGTTGACACCAATAAGCTCTCTTCTGCAACTCAACATCCGCAGCAGACACTCACGATGTCTTCAGTCACGGAAGAAGTAAGTGAATCAACTTCACTGACTGATCCAGCATCTGTCACAGCAGCAATATCAGCAGCTCCAGCAACAGCTTTGGAGACTGCACATGAGAATTTTGTTGGGCAGTGCTCCAGCATTGCCCAGTTGATCGACACAATCTCACAACATTCATCCACATGTGTGACGCCGTATTCAGTGAAGTCATGGACACACAGTGGTCATGTGCTGTCGGTGGATATGGAGTGTGCGAAAAAACACTCCTTTCAGTGGAGTTCCTCATCCACAATAGACAGCGAGCGGAAGGAATTTGAAGTCAACCACCGAGTGATGTTGAGCTACCTGGCCTCTGGTATGACACCCATACAGTACGAGCGCTTTAGCGACTTCAGTCGGTTTGGACTATTGTCAGACCTTTTCCGCAGGAGGAATATGGTTACATTTAGTGCCATTTCTGAGAACCTGCGAAAGCAATCTATATTTGGCGCTAGAGCGCAGGAGTCTTCACTGTCGCCTGATGGAGCTATCTCTATAATGACTGACGCACGACATCATTGTAGACGAAATAGTTATCACACCGACCATGTTGCTATCGGGTTGAAAACTCACAAAGTCGTTGATATTCAACACATTAACGGGAATGATGATAACTGTTCACAGCGTCACGAGGCAGTGGGATTCGACAGGATGTACGAGAGCCTGGATCTCAGCAACATTAAAGTTGCCCATCATGTGCATGATCGAAACATGACAATCAACAAGCGCCTACGTGAGAGGAAGCAAGCCAGGAATTCCAATGACCGCTGGCACTGCACCCGTCCTATAACAGCCGGGGTGAAAAAAATTGGGCAAGGAGCACAAAAAAACATTGGAAAAACATGGCATCCCGAGCTTTCTGACAAGGGTGCTGCCATTCGAAACCACGTCTATTGGTGTATGGACAATTGCAATGGAGATGCCCAAACCCTGCGTAAGCTCATAGAATCATGCATCCCTCATTTTCAGAACAACCACAGCAAGTGCCATGAAACTTCCCACTGCAAAGAGCCGGGGCATATGATTGAAGTTCGAATTGTTTCAAATGAGGCTGCAATTACAATGCTCCAGGACTTTCTTCGGTCGTTGGTAGTGTACAAGCACGCTGAAGATTATGTCAAAGGCCACGACACATTTTATGTGGAAAGTTTTAATAACGTTTGTCTGATCTATCTGGATAAACGGATACACTACGGGAATTTAATGTACGAGCTGCGGAGCAATCTGGCTGTCTTGGACTGGAACGAACACGTCGACAGACCATACACGTCTATATGCACGACTGTTCGTTCGAAAAACCCACGTCGCCAAATCGGGAAAAAAGTGTATCGGCGCAAGACCTACGTATTTGTTGAGAACATTTGGAATTTGTACATTGCCGTGTGGTCAGCATCTAAAGCAATATCGGAGTCTGTGACAGAAACTTCTGCAGATAAGGAGACCTGCCAGAGTGAAATCTCTTCGGACGAATCCGATGACGACCAATTAGGAGACAGTGAGAGCTTTTCAAATGAAAGCAATGCACCCTACACAGTAGAATAACCGTAAGAGCTGTGACAATATTGTATGATACACTAAAATCAAACATATCAGTGCTACATAACCATCAACCGTCATTACACATAACCACCTTAGCATTCTGCTGTCTACTCTGCTTGACCTCCCCGGATTTTGGCCTGGCATAGGACAGAGAGATGTGTGGCAGAGCTGATGTGTGGCAGAGCTGACTGCTATCACACGCGTCCACAGGTGGCGGATAGTGGAACGACCTCTAGAAATAGAGGTCAGCTGCGAAATAAGCAGGGTTATATCTGACGAATAAGCAGTCGCGGACCAACAGCGGCAAGGCTAGTAGGGCACACTGTAGAAAAAGAGTGGCATTTTGCTTGACAACTAAAAGCTGCAAATATCCAATAACAGCCTTGTGACATGGGAGCACATGACTCAATTTAAATAAGCCTGATGACCCTCTGCCTAGCGGGCATGTGTTCATCACCAAGACTAGGTCCACAGCGGAAAACTGTGGTTGATGCCACGAAGGGCATCCGATCTGTAACAAGATGCTCCAATCTGTATAAAAATGAATCTGTGGCTTACCCCCCCTCAACGAGGTCCTAATCCAAGCAAGAAAAAAAGAAGATTGAACGGACAAGGGACTGTGGCCATTGCAAAATTGATTTGACATAGCACTTATGAAAAACCTAGTCTCCGTAACGTGGTTTTCGTGTGGCGCCGAGCAATTGAGGGCAATTCAGGTTTAAATCCACCTCTGAGTAGGAATCTTGAAGAGGCGCTATATAAATTTAAAATGGGGGAATGTTATGTTACATTGAATCATAGCTATGACAGGTGTACATAAGCAGCTCACAATCGATAAAATTCTGCTTTATGTCAGAAAGTAAGTGTACAATAAAAATCTCTCTGTCTAAACAAAGTCCGGCGAATTATCCAAAGTATCAATGTTACTCCCACTTGTGGCCCATGTAAGGCGTGCCTGTTGGATTCGGATACAACGATCTCACTTTTCGCACTACGCAATCTGGCATTATTTCCCGCATGTGAAGTACACCGTTCGATTCCGTTAGTTTCTTGGCCAGATATAATGGGCTCGTCCACCCACCCAAGTTGCAAATGATCTTCCAATATTTTCCATAAATTACTCTTCGTATTGGACTGTTAGCTGCATGCGCTGCTTGTCCTCCGCCAAGCCAACCTGGAGATGCAGAACCCACGCACGGAGAGAGAAAACAAAGAGGACAGGCGCCTTCCGATTGATGATTTTCACCCTGCAGCTGCAAATGATCAGCTGACACTTGAATGTCATGACTGTTTTGAGCCTCAATTTCTGACTCTGTACTATTTCCATTGGACGCGACCAAGACCTCCTTCGAAGCGGCATCCATACAAGATTTTCTTCTCTTTGGTGGTTCCAACTCTGCAATTGGAACAAAGGCAGTTTCGATTGGTTGGAGATATATTTATAATGTCATCAACATACAATTAGCTCTTTCGACTTGACTTGAACGACAGCTTAGCTGGGTTATGCATATGTTTATTGTCTTATTACATATCGTAATAATAATAATCATGGTAATTTTAATAATTACATTTTTAATTGGCCATTTATTATCATTACTGCTGTTACTGCTGTTCACATCAGTTGTCATTATACTAACATTGCTGATGTTATTATTACTATGTATTTCTATAGCATGGTTTGAGCTAAATATTTGCAAGGATAATAAATGCAATTTAATTTAATATTTATAAATCTTAGTTCAATCTTATTTGCGCACGTATAGCGCTACCTGAAGAACAATAGGGCCTACTTGTACAGGGTTCACCACACAAAACAATTTATACAATTTCAGTATATATATATATATATATATATATATATATATATATATACGCATCGTCTTCATAATTACCAATTTTTTCAAAATTCCAGTTGTTGTGAGCAAAAAATGCCCGTATGGCTTCCTCTTGATCGCCATCTACCACAATAGTAAGTTCGTATTTGTTCATGGCAATCTAATCGCATATAGAAACTACAGACTTGTTTCTCAACCCTGTAAGTATCTTCATAGCAATGAACTCCATAGTAATATGAGTGTATGGGGGGGTAAATTTGGATAATTGGAACAACTTGTATACATTCTAGAAGTACAGGTATGACCTCTAGCCAGCTTACCTGGCTTTCGTATACACAAATTAGTCGACCCACAGCTCGGTTATATATATACAAGTGGTCAATTGATCGAGGTAGGGCCTGTACGGGGTATGCCCTGTCGGGTCTAGTCTGCCCTAGCGATGCATCTCCATCCATCCGTCCGACCGCTAGAGGGCCAGAGGGAGGGTGAAGGGCCTAGGGTGGGGGCTACCACCGATCGACCGACCGTCCCTGCGCCTCGCCTCCATTCCACAAAGCGGACGATGTTGCCTAGGCTATGCATATAATTAAATTCAGCAGCCTATGCTTGTAAGATGTGTAAACCAAAATGAAATCAACGCCCATTGGCCGACAGATGCTTACTTGAACCGCCTACAGTCGTTGGTCACTTCATTCTACGAGGGAAACCGCCAAACCTAAAACCTAGGGCTTTAAGTGAAAGCGTTGGAGTGAGGGTACATCGTGTCGTATCTGTAATAAAATCGGTTGAATTTATTTTCCTTCCATTTTAGGCAGGAGAAGACTGTCACCAGTTTCAGTGTTTGAACAATGCGACGTGTGTAACTCAGCCAGGTGGAGCAGACGGCCTTGTGAGTATCCAGTTCAACGTTTCCATTCTTCCATCTTTTTCTCCTATTCCAAGTGAAATTTTTCACATTCAGTAGAATTGGTGATGAAAACCTATCAGATTAGACGTTGGGATTCAATAAATGTAAGTGTTCACAGTTTCTATAGCGACCAACATTATGGCCTCAACTCTGCTAATTTTTCAATGAATTGATTGGGTGAGATCCTTCACAACCGCTACCCAGTTGAATGGGTGCCACACCTTTTAAGGTCTTGTGTACAGATGTTATTATCGGATATTAGACGAGTGTTAAAGAGATTATATTAGGTTCTTGATATGTCAGAGTAGATGATGGAAATGATGATCAGATGAGATGACAGAAAATAGGTTTCAATTGTATTGGATGTTGATGCGTTATTCTTCTCCAGGACATGTGGAAGTGTTCGTGTGTGGCTGGATATACCGGATTGCGTTGTGAGACGAAGATGGACCTTTGTGCCAACAACACCTGTGCGGTCAGTTTGTCCACCTGTCAACCGATGCCTCAGACGCTCAACTACACCTGCAATTGCTCTACAGGTGAGAGATGAGTCATCTGACCTTCAGTTGTTCTTACCTCGATTAGCAGCACTGAAACTTCTGCTACTACGTTCATTTTAGGCGTTTTTGTTACCATATCTTCCATTGTTTTGTTCATACAATTCTTTGTTTGACTTTGGCTTAACTTACATGTGTTACTCTACCCTATCATACCCCTTCCTTGCCTGATCTCACCTGCGCTGTGTTTTTTGAATGGATGTGTGCAGGTTATACTGGAAAGACGTGTGCAGAGGACATTAATGAATGCACTACGCTGGATCCATGTCTCAATGGAGGCAACTGCAGCAACATCCCTGGCAGCTACGTCTGTGTCTGTCTCTCCAACTGGACCGGACCGAGATGTGATGAACCTGTAAGTCTCCTGCCTCCGTAGCCGATAACTCACCGTAATCCAGTCTCTAATCAATTTTTCCATAACAAAACAATCAGTTTGTCATCTGTGTGGCACATTGGTCACTTTTCAGTTTTGCGCTTGGTCAGTATTCTGACGATTGCGCGTCTGAGCCTAATGGATGGACTTCATATAATGACCCAGACGAGTTGTTCATGCACCCTTTTGTCACATTTCAGATTAAAATTTGCTGATCATGCAAAATTAGTGCAATAAACAACAATGAAATCATCTTAGAGAAAATCATATTCTGTTTGATAAGTCCACTCAAACTGTGATATGTCAGGAAAACCCAATGAACAGTCGACAGAGCATGGGATTGCTCTGCAAGTGAGTAATTAACATCTCTGGCAGTTTAATTGAATAATTAATTAAACTATTTATTACTTCTTATGTCTGTTTAATGAAACTCGGTGGTGTAGGGGTATGTTCTTTGCCTTGTAACTGGAGGTTCGAATCTCCCTAAAGCCACTGCATAGCAACCTGGGACAAGTTGCTAACCCACAATTATCTTTGAGGAAGGCAATGGGAAACACTCATCTCATCCCCGGGTGGCATAAAGCCAATGGACCTGCCTTTGGGCAGAGAACTTGTCATCATGTCTATTTACTTCTGCTTTTACTCAAGGTATACTCACAAACGAATATTAATTCAGCATAAGAAGTTTCACGTCGAGGTTAAAGGTTGCTTACATGCTGTTCTGTATGTCAATTGTTTCCCACGATGTCATCAGAAATAGTTTTTAAGGCAGAAATAAATTCTTTATCAGACGTAGACGTCAGAGGCAAATCTAGTTGTACAGCTGGTGTTGACTGATTGTTTAGACGGAGCGCATTGGACTTCTGCCAGACAGGGAATTTTTAATTCCACTTGTGGTGGGAGTTTGTGTTGGCAGTTCTCTGCTCATACTCTTCATCGGTGGGAATCTCTTCCATCTGGTCGCTTGTCTCGCTTTATCGTTTAGAACAACTAATTTGTGACTGTGCACGAGAAAACCCTCAACAATGAGCGAGGAATCTAAATTAATTTTGATGGTGCACTGAATTTGACCGGAGGTGTTGATTTGGTGAAAATTGCTTCTATCACTAATTTTGAAAAATTACAACTTTTAGGATGTAGGTTTTTCTTGGCTAATTTTGAATAATTGTGAATTTACCATTTTTAGATTGTACGGTAAAATTTTGCAAATTTCTACAGCACCTCTTCAAGAGAAATTATTACAGACACTTCTGACCTGATAATATGAAGCCATGATGAGACAGGATGATCTTCAAGCTCTGGTTGAAAAGAGGCAAAGAGAGGCTGAGGAATACATGTCGCAGGCTGTTAGGCAACCTATTCCAAAGCAAAACTTCTGTGACCTGGGATAGAGGAGACCATAAGCTCCATAAGATAAGACGGGGCCAAGATGCAAGACAATTACACATAAACTTTGAGACCTTAAAACTGGATGTACATGTATGTATGACCTGAGCTTGGTATACTGCAGATCTGCCAAGCCACAGCTTTTAGATTCTAGCTGACTGATGAAGGAAAGAGTTAGGCCTGCAAAAAGACATTGCCATTGTCAACCATGTTGCAGGGTTTTGACAGCTTGAGTCGTAAACCAAATGGCATTTTGTGTGAATCTGGAGCCAGTGGTAAAAGCACTTTCGACATAGATTCTTCACTTGCTTTGAGAAAGTAAATTCCTGGTTCAGGGTCAGACCAGCTTATGCACAGTAGTGGAGAAAGAGACATCAGGGAAGCACAGCTATGATCTAACCTGAGTTACTCTGCAAGGATGTCGTCAATGTTATGAGTAGAATAGGTTGAAGTGTCAGAGACTTACAACTATGAGATCTCTTTTAAAACGAATTATGATGAATATTTACATGACATTTGCATAATAATTGATCAAAACGACGTCAGCTTAAGGCACCAAAGAAAGACGTTAAGTGTTTGTTGCAAGGCTTCATAATAAAATTTAAAATAGAAATATGCAGACAGCAAAATCTACACAAGGATGTACTGTTTGATAGCTAACACAACAAAGAATATAAGCAAATAAAACATTTATTTCTTCCCATTTTATGCCTACTTTTATGTCAAATTAAGTTTCTACTTTTTGAGGGTTTTCTCATGAACGGTCACATATATGTCAGCATTTAAGACAAAACTGTGAATGAATGACAGTGTTTTATCTTTTGTACACTACCATTTGATTGACAGCAGAGGTTAACCTGTTTGCTTGACAGCATTTATTGATTTGATTAAATGCATGCCTAATTCTGTTTGATTGACAAGCATGTCTAATGTTACAATTTACACAGATTATAAATCTTGAAAGTGTTGCAAATGGTTGTTGCATGCGTTGTCTTAAACTGTCACCAGGGTAAGTCTGCAGTTCATTCTGGAGGTCTGACACCAAATGAGATCGGTATCATAGTTGGAGTCATAGGAGGAACTGTCCTTGTCGCTGCTGTCATTGGTAAGAATTCTCTGCAACAATATTTCGTCCATACTCCACTTGTTTGATTACTTGTGAAAATGAAGGTTTTTTCTACTGTTAGAATTCTTTTAACTTTCTACCAGTTATTTTGTGTGAAATGACACATTGGTTTACATTTTAGCCTTTTCTATCTGCTACTTTGTTCATTCCTTGTTGGCCAAACTTCCTCAGTTATATCGCATTGTATGCATGTAATTAGTTCTATTAATAAATATTTATAAATCTTCTAATAATCATCAATGCCATATAATTTTTCTTCTTCACCAGGCATTTAATCTTGATGGATCATTTCTACCTTGAGAAAATGAATAAATAATAATAATAATAATATTTCAATCTTTGGATAATAATAATAATTATTGGCCAGTTGGTCACTCTCCAATTTGTTCTTCTGGTCCGACTCCAAATGGCCATTCAGTGCTGATTTAATGCAATTGCCTTTCAAGAAACATTTCCAGTTGGACAACTGACGTGGACCATCAGGAAAGAGGATATCAAGAGATTGGAGGCCTTTGAGATTTGGATATGGAGAAGAATGGAAAAGGTCAGCTGGACGGAGCAAATGACAAATGAAGAGGTGTTGCAAAGAGTAGAAGAAAAAAGATCACTGATGACAACATTAAGAGAAAGACAAAAGAACTGGATTGGACACATATTAAGAGGAGACTCCCTCTTGAGAGAAATCATAGAGGGGAGATTGGAGGGAAGAAGGAGAGGAAGACCGCGACAGATGATGCTGGGATGGATGATGACCGATGGATACAGCGGACTGAAGAGAAGACGTCATTGGAAGTGGAAACCTGCCGAAGGGCAGAGAACTTAAAGAAGAACAGTGAGAATTGGCCATTCCAGAACAATGCATATTAAATGCTATTTTTCATATCCTGAGGGATCATTTCTACGTAAAAATAGTAATACTACTAATACTTTATCTGAACATTTAAAGTGTCTCTTAAGAATCCCAAATCATCCTCGGAGGGAGATGTCGAATTCCTTTCACCTGTCCTTCCGAATGGGCCAGACCCATTCGGAAGGACAGTGACCTACGACCTTCTGACCTCTTATTTCTTTCTTTTGCTTCTTTTCATTCTGTCATTAAGTAGGTAAGTCATACGTCTGCATGATTGAAACTCATATTGACGAGATTTTGGTTTCATAATTGGAGGCACTAGGAAGTTGCATGCTGTAGAAAACCTGAGTTTTGAGTGCTGTTGCATGATGATTGTTTGCTGCATGAATTTGAAAGTAAATAAAGTACAGTTACAAAGACCTTGTGTGTGACATGGTTTAGAAAGCTGAAAACATAGTTGTACAGCATGGTGCATGATTCTTGTTACAAGAAGCAGTGTAGAGTTGCAGTAGTCAAGTCTGGTCAGAATAAGATTTGTGTTTTCAGTGTCTCTGAATACAGTCATAATATATAGTGTATGCTGTCTGAACTGACGAGGAATTGTGATTTATCAGCTCAAGGGAAAGTTATCATGTGTTACTATGGAATGTCGAATTTTCTGTGTTCAGCAGAGCAGTCCTTAAAGTCCTGCTCTTCTTCTTCTTCTTCTTCTTCTTCTTCTTCTTCTTCTTCTTCTTCTTCTTCTTCTTCTTCTTCTTCTTCTTCTTCTTCTTCTAAATCACTCATGTATTTCGTGAAAGTAATCAACTCACTGTGAGTTAAATCACTTACACTATGTACTATATATACTTGAATCACACATAGTCTACACTCTGTGAAGGTAAGTCACTTATGTGTTCTGTGAAGTTACATCATTAATACAGTTTCTATGAGTTAAGTCACTATGTGTTCTGTGATTTTTTAGTTTGAGATTTCTGTAATTGTAATGTATTGTGTAAGGGCTTCATACATTGTAATTGTACATGTAATTGCATATTTTTAAGGCGTTTCTTAAAGCATAAATCCTTGAAATTCTTCAGAGGTGCTTCTTCAAGTGAAACTCGTCAGAGACACTTCCAACCTCATAATATAAATCCACAATTGAACAGAAAATAGTTTTCAGGTGTTACAGTAAGAGTTCGATAAAGGCCAAAAGTTGCTGGCCGACCACAGTGAGGCTTCTGTGTTATACCATGAAAGCGCAGACAGTGGCACGCCCAGGACACCTTGTGTAGCAGAGCAAAAGGAACGTATGGCTGTTTAGTGATTGAGTTCTTTAGTTAATAAACTGCTTAAATATGTTCTTTGTAGCGATCATCGTGTTCTTGTGTATTGCTCGGAAGAAGCGAGCAACGCACGGCACGTACAGTCCAAGTCGACAGGAAATGGACGGGTCAAGGGTCGACATGAGGTCAGCGCTGAAACTGCCTCCAGAGGAACGACTCATCTGATTCGGTTCATCCAGCTGAGAGAACCCAACGACAAACAATTTCACACCAACATCTCTTCCTCAACACCATTGCCATCTGTTTGCGATCCGTTTCATGTGTTTCATACACAAAACAAGTGTGATAAAGATGGTTGTCGCCCAAGAAAAGAGGACATCTCAGGAGTATATATCTATACTTGATGAGGTCTATTCAAGCACCCACAACTGCAGAAGGAAGTCAGACCAGAATGGGAGCGAAACTTAGGAGTTTGGTTTGTGTTTGACCAATAATTGGAAAGGCAGACAGAATTTAAAGTGATGGAACTGCATCATCGTGAAATTAATAACTGAGTCTGAAATGAGTCTCAGTTAGAAGTCTCTGATGAATGACTTTGACTGATTTTCTATGGACATGAAGTCAGTCACGTTGCCAAGTACTACATAAGAGTCGTTGCTCGGCCATGACTAAATATTTCATCTTGAACATATCGCTCTACGGAGTTCTCTGTGTCAGCAGCAGAATGGTTTTGTCCAGTGAAGTTTGCATTCTAAGGACAAGAATGTGTGTGGCCCATCGAATAATTTTTACAAATTCATCATTTAACTGATTATTACGTGAAGATGTAGTAATTGTATCAAAATAATAATTACACGTACTATTTAGGATATTATGTTTTACATTAGGCGTAGTTTGACAGACCTGTACTTGTAACATGTCTGCAGGATCATTTAGTGCCAATGTTAGCTGGGACATATCAACAAGTTATGTGGTGCACAAACTCCATGTCAAGGACTTTGTGATTCTTCACCTGCTCAGATACTTAGCACCATCAGTTAGGTGCACGGTGGTCCAGTGGTTAGCATGCAGGACTATAAGTCATAAGGTCAGGAGTTCAAATCCCTGCCAGACCAGAATTTGTTGTGAGATATCGGCTCCACCTCAGCAATAACGAGTACACTGGCCGTACTATCTTGATGGGAAGATTAGAGAGCAAGGGAGTAGAAAAACAAAGTTGCTAACACTCAGTTTAGCTCAAGGGACTGCTCTTCTTCATGCATAAACATATGACAAACACTCTGGAGGTTGTGTTGATTTTATATTGATGGTAAATCCGCAACTAGCGTCAGCATTAGGTCTCCAGCAGACTGCACATTTTACTTGGGGAAATTTGGTAATAACTTGGATGAAAATACTGCAGCCATTTAGGAATGTACGCTTTGTGATCTGCCTATTGCTACTAAGGTTATTATTATATGAAGAAGATGTATTTTTGTATTTTGTGTGTGTGTAATTGGGTTTGAAAAACATGCAGTAGTTTGATTAGTGTAAATATTACTTGTCAACATTTCAAGAGTAGAATGCCTTAATGTCGGCTACAACAGTCTCGTATTTTCATTTCATTTGCGAGTTGTGCTGTGTTAGGTGAGTAAGTAAAACAGTGCCTAAATGACTATTTCTGATGTGTCTCTTCAATATTGAACCATGTGAAATCCAAGCAAAGTTAATGTTGAATTTGCTGATCTCACTTTGACTGGATTGCTAAATTGTTATTTGTCTTTAAAATAAGATTATTGCATCACTTGCAAGATGGACTCGATATCAAATGCTCAATAACTGCAGAACTCATAATCTTGTTATGCTCTTGTCAGATGAGAACGTTGAACAGTTGTGTGAATGTCTAGTATCTGAAATGGTTTCATGAGGCACTTTTTAACATTCTACTCGAATAGTGTTTTAGCAGCGACCTGAAAGTCTATTTACCACTAATAAATATGAATTTGCAATTCACATGTGATGTATTTTCTCAGAATTTGGCCAAATATTGCTCAGATAATTTTGTGTGGCCTTTATTTTGACAAGAAATAACTTGGCAATGCATTTGCCATAGAATAACGAATAATCTTGTGTATGATTTTACTTAGATTTACATAAATGGAACATGCTGTGTGTGTAATGGTGCTAACTCTAAATTGTTTTTATGTTTCAGTTATTTGCAGACTGCCTACTTGTGTGCCTAGTATAATGTCATGTACACTGTACAGTGTACATATTTTGTAACAAATTTCAATTCTTCTGTCTCCATACATGTGACAACTGTGTTTAGAGTAGGAAATCGTCCTTATATACAGATACTGATCTTGTCCGATTTTACTTGTAAACTGTGTCGACAGGTTTGATGTGTTATGGTTGCCAATGAACATATACTGCAATGCAGTAGAATTAAACCTGTTTTAAACATTCGTTGGGGCAGATGTGGATTTGTTGGTGGGTCAAGGAATAGGTCTGGGGCAAAATAAACAATTAGGGAAACATCAGTCTGCCAAAGTTAGAAGTATGAACATTGAACATCTGTTCTTTCAGCCCTTCAGAACCTTTGCCCTTAGTGCTGCTGTTCAATCAGCCGACATCATACACAACCTTGGAGTCCGCTTTTGACAGCTGCATGACCGTGTCTGCCTGTGCGAGTCAACTCGCTCGAGGATGTTTCTAGCAACTGTGTTATATAAAACTGTCATCATTTTGGTCAACAGCGTCACAGTCTCCCACAGTTGACTATTGCAACAGCCTACTGGCAGATCTGCCAACTTCTCAGTTACAGCAGATACAGTTGGTGCTTAACTCTGCTGCACGTCTCGTCTATAGCCAGATATCGTCCGATCACGTCACTGATCTGCCATGCGACAGTCTGTGCTGGTTTCACATTTCTCAGCAGATTACGTACAAATTTCTGATTACTTACAAAGCACTGAATGGCCTTAACCCAGACTATATCTCTGACTTCTGCATTTGATTAGCTAACAGCTCATGAATTCTCCTCAAAAGCGTGGTTCCCACATACATATATAAAGCTACTGGGAGCAAGTTGTTTAATGCTGGCACTCCAGCCGACACCCAACATATTCAGTGTTTATTTTGCTTGTCTCTTTATTTTGACTTGCCATGGTCTACTAGGAATTGCCTTGTAAGCCATAAACGTAAACGTGATTGCTCATTTGATGCATTCCGCTATAAACGTAGGCCTTCAAAGGCATTCTGCAACCGTTGAGCTATTCTGCAAAGCCATGAAGTAAACCGTTTTGGCCGATTCCACATTTACTTAATAATTTAAAACAACTGAAAAAAATGTTAGCGTTTAATCTTATGATGACAGAACATAACTACAATCATTTGTACGATCAGAAATTGCTGAAAAATTAACACACAACCTCATCACAAAATTAAATATCATAATAATCAACATGAACAAAAAAAAGAAGATGCAGTCCACAGCTACAGACAATGACGATGACGACACGAAATGGAAACCAAGCGATCAACGGAAAACAGTCAGACGCAGAAACAGATTCATTGCTTCATTAGACACAGAAACTGAGAACCATAGAACGCACGAGACCAACCAACGACTTTCAACGCGATCGTCCATTTCTCTATAATTCGATTCGCGGCCGATAATGCAATTGCAGCGGAATATCCTAGAACCAAAATTACAGAAGAATTAACGCATTTCAAAGGCAGATCTTCAAATTTGCAGAAAATAACATGACAAATACACACAAAAAATCAGACATTTATAAACATTTTATTAAGGATGTATGCATACATGGGTATGTATGTATATTACATGTATGTATGCATTGCATGTATGTATGTATGAATGTATGTATGTATGTAAGTAAGTAAGTAAGTAAGTAAGTAAGTATATTCTTTATTTTACCGGCTGCAAGATGCACTCCGGTGTACATACAACAAATAAACAACTGTCATCAAGTCAATATGAATAGAGCATTCTACATATAAAAGTTTTTTTCATGTTATTATCAGCTATTGGTAAAACTCGGGTCACAAGAACGGAGCCGGAGAGAATAAGCCAACGGATTTTTAGGGGGAAGTAGCTCATGGAGGACATGGCCAGGATTCCCCATATGTATGATGCAGAGAAAATTAACCAAAATATCACAACAGCACTACACACAAATGCAAAGTACAAGTGCTCATAAATATACCGTAGCCAACAAAACAGTAGTTGAGAATCAGTTGCAGAATATTCAGCGAAAAACAGAGATGTTCAGATTCACAAAAAGGATGATCGATGAAGAATTCCAAGCTCAGAATCACTAGCAGAATTATCTATCAGCAAAGAATGCAGGGCTCACAAGCAGAATGATCAGTGGAGAATATAGAGTTCAGAATCACTATCACCACAACATGAAGATTTGATGTCTAGGAAGAGCTGTAGATGACAAATGAACATCATACAGCACAGCACTCCTTTATGAATGAATTCACCTTGTAAGAAAGACAGAGAAATGCCACAGAAAGACAGGTAAACAGGGCATTTTCAGATGCCAGTGATGGCATCTGGCACTGCATCTGTCACGATGGAATCCTGTCTTATCCCGTGGTGTGGTTTTCTTGTTTCTTTGACATAAGAATATGCCCTGGCACATAAACACAGAAGCAGAGAGGGACAGACAGCGAGACAGAGACAGAGAGAGAAAGAGTGAGAGACAGATGAACCCACCATAGATGTAACTGACCTTATTCCTCCATCTTGTCATCGTGATGAACTTGAGTGTGTGATCTTTTCCGAGAAGTTCTTCGTTGCATAGGACCTCTACCTGTCACCCAACAAAAAACCTTCAAACTGATAACTGCACAGAAACATTGGCCCACAACTGCTCAGTACAACAGATTTATATCAGTAGACAGCAGCAATGTATCGTATAAGAAATACTACATCAGTAGCAATTGGAGCAATGACGGATTGCAATTTGTCACAAAGTTGGAGCAGTTTTATAGAAGCAATGCATCAAAACTGTAGATGAGGTGTTAGTTAAAACGAGAATGCTAATAAAAAATTATTTAGCATTAGAAACTGTTAGGATAAAAAGAGTACAGCTTACGTCCTTGAAGCGACTCATGTCTCGGTAGAGTTTAAGAGCGATGAATTTCTTGAGATGAGTGATTGTTGTCTGAACGGAGCACCTGACAACAAAAAACAACCACACGACTCTGTTTTCACTCCAACAACACAAAATCTGTACAACAGAACTCTTTCAGTTGTCTGACTTATTATCACTTGCAATTATTGCCTTTGTAACAACGTGTAATCCATCATGTCTGTGTCGACGGGAATCTTTCAATAAATGAATATTTGATTTGATTGATATTGTTCTGTTAGGATGTTGTCAGTGATATATATTGCCATAATATATATCTTATATCGATAGATAGTAGCAATGTGTTGTATAAGAAATACTACATCAATAGCAATTGGAGCAATGACGGATTGCACTTTGTCACAAAGTTGGAGCAGTTTTATCTATCAGTTATATATCTAATATATCTTCTCTTGAGTGACCTAAGCAGACCATCCCATACCTGATATATCTTCTCTTGAGTGACCTGAGCTGTCCATCCTGTGACACTTCGAGGCAGACGCTGACTTGTTCGTCCGATCGGTGATAGTCTTGGTCGGTCTTCTCATCTGAGTTGGGCTGCGACCCCTGGTGATGATTCGATGACTCATTCTCTTTCTCTTCCGTAGCTAAAAACAGACGCCAGCATTAATCACATGTCACAGACAGACAAACAGATTGTATCAAGCTAACACCATTCTCATTGTTCTCAGTGCACATCCTTCCTCTATCCTTACACCCTCTGCTCTTCCTCCCACATTCCCTTCTTCTTTACCCATTCCTCCACCTCCTCCTCATCTTCTTCTCTCCTTCCACTTCTTCAAGAATCCATGCTTTTCCTTCTCGGAGTAGGTGAACAATCTGAGGTTTGTCAAATTCCAGTTCAGCTGAAGCTCTGCATTGGAAAAGAAGAAGCGTGAGTTCTTACTGGAGGTAGACTTTGGATAAGGCAACCCTCGTTTCTCATAAAATTCTTCTTCTTGTTTCTTCTCATCTACAAACAAAAGCAAACTTTAATTCTATCCTGCATGATACAAAGATCTTATTCTCAACTACATGGCTGCAGAACAAAGCAACAGAGTCATCAAGAGCAAAGAAAGCTCTTGTGGTTACTTAAGAATGGAGAAAATATAGTGTTCAAAGAAAAAATATGATGTCTTTAAGGATACTATTTTGTGTCCAAGGAGAAAATGTGTTGTTTCGAAAGAGATAAACTGTGGTGTCTCCAAGGAGAATATGTGGTGTCCAAGGAGAAAAACACATGTTCCAAGAACAAATATTGTGTCTCCAGAGATAAACTGTGGTGTTTCTAAGGAGAAAATATAGTCTCCAGAGAAAAAAAGGGCAACATGTATCCAGTCAACACCATTCTCATTTTTCCCACTTCCTCCTAAATTTCCATTCTTGTGGAATGTGTCCAACAACAAAATGTGGGGCTTCCAATGAGAAAATTTGGTATCCAATGAGAAAATGGAGTTGTCAATCACACAGTTGTCATTGCTGGTCACGCTGTCCTTCAAATGGCAGCTCCAATGCATGTCAAAGGTCTGAAGTATTCAGCTAAAGCTGGATGGCACCCAAAAGCATGTTATCGTTATTTCTTAAACAGTTTAAAACTTTGGTATATGAATAATTCGCAATACAATCTAAACCTTAACAGACTCAAACAAAATACAGAGTAAGCCAGACTTACTTTCATGCAGAAATGGAACGAGTTTGTAGACGATATCTTGCATTGTGCGATCATGACTGCAAGTACAGATACAGCCATCTAAAGCATTTCATAACTGAAAATCCATCCACTTTATTACCTACATTTAGCACAAAAGCTTCGATACCATTACTCGTGAGACCTAAATCAAGTACTATGTTGTAATGAGATTGTATAAATATCTAATCTGGAACTAGTATTGCAATGCATAAGCGTCAATCAATGGCCGTCTAAGCAGAACTGCTTTCTCAATCACAATCCTTTGACAGAACCATTTTTGAAATCCACAAAGTCCCAGAGACAGTAAGACTTAAGATGATAAGTATGAGCTTAAGACGATAAGTTACAGTGTAGAATTAAATCTTGGATCCATACACCTTGTCTCATGATAATCACTACCAGAATTCATGATTTGATGAAGCATGCTGTACGCAGGTTATGGGTTTTTGCTAATATATATATATAATGTTCTAAGATATAGAACACATGAAGAACAGGTCAATATAAGGCTGTGACCAACACATGAATAACATGAGAACAAAGTAGTTTGCACCTTGCACTTGGCCAGCAAGAGGGAGTAGAGAACGAGAGACGAGGGAAGAAGAGAGGGTTAGTTAAGTAGAAATTGAAACACAAAGGACAACTGGCACAGCAGAGCCAAGGATTAACCCTTTCTTTGTCTCTGACATATGCTCATGCATATTATCTACTTTAATAATGAATTAATGACTTGCTTAATGTAAGTGTGTGCTGTGCACAGGTTCAAGTTTCAACATGGACAGTTGAACCCTGAAAAAGAATAGCTAACCTCAAGCAGTAGACACAGGTTGAAGTGTAAGCAAATTAATTCTGTTAGCTTATTTGAGAAAGGGTGACCAGTCCTCTCCCCCACTGTCACACCGACAGTCCAAGGTCAACATTCCCATTTCAAATTAAACTTCTCTATGGCTTTTCTAAAGCAGAAGTCTTGCATATTTCTTTGGCTTGATGGGGATTTGATCCCAGCCTTAGGGAAATAGTACAGCACCATAACCACTAAACCAATGCTCGGAGGCGCACCACACGGCTCCCCATGAGTACTCTGGATCGTAAGACTGAGATGACTAACCTGATGTAGTTCAGTGGATGACTTTGATGGATGACCAGATGACATTTCGGACAACTGTTGTGGTCATCCAGATATTTCACAATGCACGATTTACAGACTACAAAATACAAAGACTCTTTAACCAATCCAATCGTATAGACAACAAAAGGAAATGAACAGAGATTCCACTGAGTTCAAAATGATGGGCTTACAGTCGATATCATCACTGCAATATATTGGCAGAAAGATGTTCCCCCAGCCAGCTGCAAGGCACGCGTGGGGTAGTTGGCTGGCAGATTCAATGCATGCATCTAGAACACCCTTAGAGGCTCTCATTTTACAGTTATTGGCCGATAATTGTTAAATAAATAAATATGTAAAAATGTGCCTTTGAGGCATTCCTAAACATGTAAATATCTATAAATGTATCGATAATATGTACGTAAGTATTCAGATACATACAAAAGTACTGGATTTTAACATTTACAGGCCACAGACAATGCTACAACACCGTCTTTAGGCTGGAAAAGGAGATCTGCTTCACAAGGTTCTCAACAGATGATATAGATTAAACTTACATAAAATAATAACTTAATCATTAAACACATATAATATATGTGACTGGCTGCTCTAAGTGTGTCTTTTCCACTAGAAACTGGAAGGAGAGCGAAATGCAACAGAAGCAGAGCATAAACGACCGGAAGATCCGACTGAAAACCGTCAATAACTTAATCATTAAACATAAATAATACATGTATACATATGTTTATTAAACATATATGTATATATATATATACTCGTATGTGTGTTTTATATATGTACTGTGGGACACTGTGGCCAATTGATTAAAGCGCTCGCCTTGTAAAGCAGAGAGTGTGGGTTTGAGCCTGGAGCCTGAAATGGTTACACTGTGTACGGACCTTGAGCAAGTCCTACACTCAGCACCGTCAATTGATGCTTGGTCATTAGCAAAGCTCGAGGGTACGCGTACCCTAAAATAGAATACGTTAAAATACGTACGTACCTTTCAAAAAATACAATACGCGTATGGTACGTATCATACACGAAAATTTTATTTATTGTTTACTCGGCGACCCATAGCCTGCTTATAATCTGACGTCAACAGTATGCGTCATTGAAACCGGTACTTCCGGTAGCGTAGCAGTAAATTTAATTCGATAAATTCTTCGGTTATAATTAATTTAATGCAAATTGTACTTTCATTCACGTCACTGGTTTGCAAATTTCTGTAACTCGAAAGTTGTAGAACTGAGCCGACTGACTGACATTAGTGCATTAAGTGCAATGTATGCTGGATAAACATACACCTACAATAAACATACACCTACAATTGCTGCAATAGCATTGCAGCAATTTACTACGCTGTATACTGGGTTGTGATTGTTTGCTCAATTAAATTAAATTGAACATTCTTATAATGAGCAATGACGTGGTTAACGTATTTTTGTATTGTTTACGTACCCTAAAATAGGGTACGTTAAAAAACGTACGTACCTTTCAAAAAATAGAATACGTATGGTATGTACCCTCGAGCTTTGGTCATTAGATATCAGTGGTTAACAAATACATAATACAAGTACTCTAGATATAAATACATAAAACTGAATACATGGATAAACTGAGAAGCAGGCATACAACCAGTGTCATTTATAATAGACTCTATAGATATAAATCCTCCAAGGTACTTACAAGTGTGGAGGCATTCCGTAATAGTCGTTGCATCGATAAGATAACCTTTGCACAGGAAACACGTTATGTGAGCATTGACGGTTTTCAGTCGGATCTTCCGGTCGTTTACTCCCTGCTTCTGTCGCATTTCGATCTCCTTCCAGTTTCTATTGGAAAAGATGCACATAGAGCAACCAGTCACAATCTCTACAGAACCCTCATCCCAGTCTTACATTCCGTTATGTATCAACATCCATTGGTTAAAGGTGGCACAGGTCCTGAATAACTAAACCCTTGTCACTTCCCTCTGTCTATCTCTAACTCTCTCTGACAACTCACATTTTCAATGGCAAATTGACCAAATGTTCTACATCACTGCACCAAGCCAACCAAATCTAAATATCACTTTCTATTGGTTAAACTTTGGCACAGCCAAATGCCCAGATGTGTATTAATGTACTGTAGTTGCAATTTATAACTTCTAACACACACAAGGCATCAACCAATGGTGCACCAAAATCAACCCACAATCAGGTCACTTTCCAACTCGGACCACTAAGACGTTATACCATCCAGTACTCTTCCATCACTGGGTCAGCTTTAATTGGTAATTACACATTCAACATCAGCAAAAGTGACACAATAGGAATACATGAATTTACATATATTTTGGTACATCAGCATGCCAAAGTGTAACCAATAAATCCAGTCTAGGCTTTATATTTTGCAAATCTTTCTATCTGCAACAAAGACATTTGTGGAAAAAAGTCTAAAATATGTGGCACAGTGTACCAGAAACTGGCAGAAACAACATTCGAATAAGTCTGATTTATTGGCAATCATCGCATACAGGATTTTGAACTATGAACATGATTAAGTGACAGTCACACACACATTAGCAATCAGTCAATATTTATCACCCTGAGGATAAACTGCAAGTTCAACATCCCATTTATAATCAACGATAACTAAACTAATATTATATTATAGATCTACATAGATAAGTCTGTTGGTCACACGATCAGCATTTGCAGACTGAAAGCCAAAGAGTTTTGCTGATGACGTTTTCATTAAACTGAATTAACTGAACCTACATTTATAGTTTCCCAGCTCTGTGTGTCCATCGTAAGATAAACGCTTTGGAATGTTCTATGCATGACAGGCCCTTGGCTGCATTCCAATGCCTGACAGGCCCTTGGCCGACGTCCCTAAGGACGGTGTCCGGACAATTCGGAGCCGGACAATTGGGAGCGGACAATTCGGAGCCGGGCAATTCGGAGCCGGATAATTCGGAGCGGATAAATTGAGCGGACAATTCGGAGCCGGGTAATTCGGAGCGGATAGAATAGCGTCGGACTCTCACGTATTTATTTTTATAATGGCATCAAAGGCCTTTGGCGATGCAAAGCTGGGGCGCTTACGGCTTTCTAACCATTTAGTATTTATTTTGTGGCAACAAATAAATCGTTCTCTGATCTTCCCCTCACTGAGAAATAATGACAGCAAAGGCCTATGGCTCCGAATTGCCCTAGAACTTTTTAAACTTTTAATTCGTGACTTGTTTGCTATGCATAGTAGTTTTGATTGAATGGCTATCATGGTTAGACTAATGAAACTGAAGAACTTTTTAAACTTTTTATTCATGACTTGTTTGCTATGCATAGTAGTTTTGATTGAATGGCGATCATGGTTAGACGCTATTCTATCCGCTCCGAATTGCCCGGCTCCGAATTGGCCGTCTCCGAATTGTCCGCTCTGAACTGTCCGCTCCCAATTGTCCGGCTCCGAATTGCCCTAAAACCCTCCCTCATTCCATCCCGCTCTAGCTCTGTCCCTCAGTCACTCCCTCCTGTCATCACTCCCTCATTATGGCACACGATATGATGGCAGGAGGAGGAAGAGGAGGAGGAGGAGGAGGAGAAGGAAGAGGAGGAAGAGGAGGAGGAGGAGGAGGCAAAGACTCATTAGCCTAAACATAGATTGGTAACATGCAATAAAGGGCAAATACTGTATTCTTCGTAAACAGTCCTTGATAATTTCTTCTAACAGTCCACACGGCGTCATAAAACTGGAATTTTTTTTAGTAAATTGTCCTTCAAAATTTCATTGTCCCATGAATTAAGAAAGTCCCAAGACCGACGATTACGTTTAAATCATGAGCAACGTTTCAACCTATCAACCCGTCATATATGACAGGCAAATACTCTAGTTTATTAATAATAGGTAATAGCAAATGTGAAAGAACTTCGACGACTGTGACATAACCCTTTCCAAAATTTCTACTTTTATGAGTTTTTATGCCTCCATTTGACGTTTTCCATTCCAAAATTCCCTCCACCAATCTATTGCTTCATATAACCACTGACATTTTCTTGAATTCATAGTCTCATTCATTGCCACCCAAACAAACAAAGTACTCTCAACCTCATTTAAGCAAATAATTTCAACGATTGTTTCAAATGATCCTTTGGGTCCTACCATTCCTTCTGTTGTCAAAGTCTCCTTCATTCAAAGCTGCTTTGCATTCAAAGCTGCCTTCCTTCTGGCCATATTCAGGCCATTCTCTGTCATTGGCCTAAGACTCTGCAACCTCCTGTCTGCTCTGCAATACTCTCAATGTAATTTGTTAGTGCTAAAGTCTCATCTGGCTCAGGTTGCTTAGCAACTACAGCCCTGGGCTCAATGCAGTGTCATAAATCCCAACTAGCTCTGTCTAATGGATTGTGATTTCAGAACATTGTGGTTTACTTATAAGTAATTGTTGATAAATGTCTTCTGCATTTTGGTAACAGTGCAAAAGAAATTTACCGTTTAATTATAAAGACAAGCACACACGGTGACATAAAACCCTTTCACTGCGTGGATGTAGCGTTAAAATATTATGTAGACAAGGAAATTAAAGTCTACGCAGTCAGCTGCAAACAGTTGCCTGTGAAAAATTAAAAGCACTTTAAAATTTTAACATTTTGCACACAATCCTCTCAACGTCATTTGACGCAAAGCAAATCCAATGACTTTTCTTTTTTTGGGTGGGGTGGGAATGCAAGATTCATTTAGTCTAATAGCGATTTTCTACACCAGTTTTCACTCCTGCTCAATGGAAATAATTTAGAAACCTCAACCGACAGATCACGTTGCATAACTTGATTTTAACAGCAAATATGCATTTTTATGCCTCGATTTACAGCTTAACTACAAAACTTCGGCTAATACGGCCACAGAACATCTGCCCGAATATTAGAACCCACCGTGACATAATGCACCATTACTGCTATAAGGTTAAAAGGCAATCAAAGTGTATACATGTACGTGTGGGTCTCTTAAATACTTCGTCAAGAACCTACCTTTGTTCTATACAAGTCAGATCGACTTGCAAAGCCTGGCTCTGAAGAAGTAGCGTTTATAAATTGAACGTCAACTGCAAAGCGACTTTTTCCCTTATTGCATTTACCCAATTGCAGCAAACCTTCGCCCTAAATATTATTTCGGTGTTTCTGATAAGATTTTTAAAGACCGACCAAACTTCCCGAAATGAAAACCACTATCATTATCATACTATTATTATTATCATACTCTGACTACGAGAGCGCCATCTACTTCCGCTCTTCTCATACAAAGTGCTCTGCTTGTGCGCATTTCAACCAGTTTACCTAATCAGAAGGTTACAGTAGTCCTACCACAGTATAAATAATTACACAGTACGTCGACTCGCAATGCTAACTGTTGACTAGTTTTTGGGGCGACGCCATTTTGAATCCGAGCTCCTGAATTATAGATTTAAGCTGAAATTAAGGTTAAAAATAATATTGCTAATTCTAATGAAGTCCTCGATGTTGTTGTAACGTTTAAAAAATATTTTATGTGATGGATTCCGGTGTATCGGCGTGTAGTCCTCAATGTTGTTGTAACGTTTAAAAATATTTGATGTGATGGGTTCCGGTGTATCGACGTGTAGGAGCTCGTGTTCAAAATGGCGGTCGGTCACACATTCTGACTGTTGCATCGGCCGGGAGTCGACGTACTGTGTATTATTTATACTGTGGTCCTACTGAAGTTATGAATTCCTCTGTTCCTAGCTTTACGACCGTCTGTATCGTAATCGTAGGCGCAAATATGTATAGCGCCTGTCGTAGAAAACCATGAGCTGTGCTCCCGATCTTACAACACAAAACCAGGATCACAAAGAGCGGGAAGATGGTTTTAATGGTAACACGTTGACACGAAGATCAGAAGGACGCGGATTCGATATCCGCTAGCCCCACAGAGGTTGACTCAGTCTTTCGTTCCTTTACACTCCCTACACTCCCTATGGGCGACTGTAAAATGAGCAGTAGGACAGATGTGCTTCCTGCAGACTGCCATACACTTAAATTCGAGAGCTTCGATCTCATTGGCGAAACTGGGGTGTTGGTGTTGGGGAGCGCATAAGCGCCCCCAGGGTTAAAAAGGTGACCCACATAATTTTTCCAAATCCGATGACTTTTCTTTTTTTGGTGGGGTGGGGATGCAAGATTCATTTAGTCTAATAGGCAACGCAATAAACACACTAGGCCTACTTAACTAAAAAAACACATCTTAACTAAAGAACACATCTTAACTAGAGAACTATCTTAACTAAAGAACATATCTTAGCTATGAAGATTGTCAATTGGAACTAAAGTAGGCCTACTATCTTAACTAAAGAACACATCTTAACTAAAAAAACTAGCTTTACTAAAGAACATATCTTAACTAAAGAACTGTTTTAAATAGAGAACACATCTCAACTAATGAACTATCTTAAATAAAGAACACATCTTAACCAAAGAACTATCTTAACTAAAGAAAATGCTTTAACTAAGGAACTATCTTAACTAAAGAACACATCTAAGCTAAAGAACTACCTTGACTAAAGAACTAGGCTATCTTAACTAAAGAACACATCTTAAGTAAAGAACTATCTTAACTTCTTAAGTAAATAAAATGTTTTAGGCCTAACTAAAGAACAAATCTTAACTAAAGAACATATCTAACCAAAGAAGTTAGAACACACCTTAACTAAATAGCACATCCTAACTAAAGAATTACCCTAACTAAAGAACACATCTAAATTAAAGAACTATCTAAAGTAAAGAACTATTTTAACTAAAGAACATCTGTCAACCACAGAAATATCTTAACTAAAGAACACATCCAAACTGAAGAACTATCCTAACTAAAGAACACATATTACCTAAAGAACTACATAAACAAAGAACTTTCTTAACTAAAGAAAATGTTTTAACTAAAGAACAAATCTTAACTAAAAACACACATCTTAACTAAAGGACACATCTTAACTAAAGAACGTATTTTGACTATAGAAACACATCTAAAATCTAAGTAGCATATCTTAACTAAAGAACTTATCGTAACTAAAGAACTATTTCAACTACAGAACATAACTAAAGAACTATTTTAACTAAAGAACACATCTCAACTAATGAACTATCTTAACTAAAGAACACATCTTAACCAAAGAATCATCTTCATTAAAGAAAATGTTTTAACTAAAGAACACATCTTAACAAAATAACACATCTTAACTAAAGGACTATCTTAACTAAAGAACACATATCAACTAAAGAACTATCTTAACTAAAGAACACATCTAAGCTAAAGAACTACATTGACTAAAGAACTATCTCAACTACAGAACACATCCAAATTAAAGAACTATCTTGACTAAGGAACACATCTTAACTAAAGAACTATTTTAACTAAAGAAAATGTTTTAACTAAAGAACATTTCTAAACTAAAGAACATTTCTAAACTAAAGAACATATCTTAACTAAAGAAACATCATAACTTAAGAACACATCTTACTAAAGAGCTAGGCCTATCTTAACTAAAGAACACATCTAAACTAAAGAACACATCTAAACTAAAGAACACATCTTAACTAAAGAACGTGTCTTAACTAAATAACATGCAAACTAAAGAACTTTCTTAACTAAAGAACACATCTTAGCTAAAGAACACATCTTAACCAAAAAACACATCTTAACTAAAGAACATACATTTTAACTAAAGAACTATCTTAAATAAAGAACATATCTTAACTAAAGAACACATTTAAACTAAAGAACATATCGTAACTAAAGAGCACAATGTCATCTTAATTAAAACATAATATCTTAACTAAGAACACATCTTAACTAAAGAACTATCTCTACTAAAGAACACATCATAGGCCTAACTAAAGAACTGTCTTAACGGAAAGGACACATCTAAACTAAAGAACATATCTTAACTAAAGAACACGTTATGCATAGGCTTTGTGCCTTCAGCACTCGCGGCTTCGTGCCTTCGACGCTTGTAATATGAGCACCGCAGGGAAATTTTCTGGTTGCGCCCCTGTTCGATCTTGATCATTTTGCAAATAAGACCGAAGCTATTAGCCAATCCACTAAAGACGCCCCCAAACCCGACCTGATATCTAACCACTCAAACCTTATGGGTCTTACTACCCTCTGATGAGATCATTTTGCCTGAAGTTGATAAGCTCCTCAGTGACTCGAGCTTCATCCAAGAACTGTGAACTGGACTATATCCCTTGTCTGTTTAATTAAATCCCTTCGACATATTTTTACTCCCATCCTAATCCTACTTACAACTGCTCTCTCTCTCTCCACGTCAACCTTACCCACATCCCACAAGCGTGCCATTATATTATCCGTACTCGCAAAAAACAGGCCTTGACCTTACCGATCCTTCTAACTACCGCCCAATATCTAATCTCTCATTCATCACTTGCTGAACGGTCAGCTTTCACACTACATTGAATCCAACTTACTGCTACCTCCTGTTCCATCTGGTTTCCGTCGCCTCCACTCCACTGAAACTGCTGTCCTTAAAGTTTACAATGGCATAATCATATGGCCCTTGATTCTGGCCTCATCACTGCCCTCTTGCTACTGGACTTTAGTTCCGCTTGTGACTGTGTTGATCACTCTATTCTCGTACAAGTACTAGAATCTCAATTTGGTGCTATGGCCTCTGCCTTTCTCTGGATTGCTCATTTCTTGGCAAATCGAACACACTTAGTAAGCTTACGCCTTGGTACAAATACTTCAAAGTGCTTTAATATTCTTTTTGGTGTCTCTCGAGGTTCAATTCTTGGTCCCCTCTTGTTAAGTCTTAAAAACCGCAAATACTATTCACATTATCTTTAAACCTCATACACCTTTACGCTGATGACACACAGCTATACATTAAACTTGCCACCAAGGACATCGATAAGCAAAGTTCCGCCTAATCATCTGCTTCACTGAAATTCAAGCTTCCCCGGTGCGCATCTATGCGCCTCAAAGTAAATACCTCTAACACAGAGCTTATCTGGTTGAACCGCCATCCGAGGTCTAGTTCAGACATACTCCACTCTGTACTTAACCTTGGCCCAGACTGTTCCATGAAATCTGGTGAAGTTGTTCGGGACCTTGGTGTCCTCCTAGCTAGTACACTTTCTATGAAAAATCAAATCTTCTCCATAACCAAAATCCTGGTTTTTTCCATCTTAGACGTATACGGCAAGTCAAGAAAAGCCTAAACGAAAAATTTGTCTTCGCACCAGACCCTAGTCATTTCCAGACTCGACTACTGCCTACTCTTCTCGCTCGAGCGCTGCCTGATCTTAATTCCCACTGGCAGTAGGGCCTATATTAGGCCTACATGTAGTTATAATATTGAGTAGCCTACTTATAAACGGGTAATTACGGAATGCAGCTGAAATGGAGAAATTATTAAATGAAGTTGGATGACCAATCGACGAGTTCACATACGATTTAACCTGCTCAAGAATCTTATATATAAATTTCAAAGTTGTCCAGGCCATTGATAGTAATGGGACCAAGGGTCTCGATGGCTAGCGGTACAAGTATAGTGGTAGGCCTATGTTGAGAGGAGTTGATTGTACTTAATATTTATCATCATCATCATCGTCATCGTCATCGTCATCGTCATCGTCATCGTCATCGTCATCGTCATCGTCATCGTCATCGTCATCGTCATCGTCATCGTCATCATCATCATCATCATCATCATCATCATCATCATCATCATCATCATCATCACAACGTATAGTTAAGTTCAGCTTGGATGGGCTCGCCGGTCCTCAATCCCGAACAGCCGTGACATGGTACCCTGGTATGCGACTGCATTGAAACGTTGAACTGTTTTTGACTTGCTCTGAAAGAGGAAGTCTTGCGGGCGTCGTCAGTGATTCTCGTCAATCGGCGGCCGATTTCGGAAACGAGGTGAGACCTTCTTTGTTAATAGGTCCCAATGTTTCCACGGCGATCGGCACGAAGGTGTATCTCGCTTAGAGTTATGAATAGTTGGTGTGCTTCCTTTGGCCGCTGCTCCTCCGGCCGCGACCGCCGTCTCGGGGAGATATGATGCGGCCACCATATCCCCAGGGGTTAAAGTGGGTGGGAACGCGTGGGAACGGCGTTCCCACTGCTCTCGACATTCTTTGCTTGCGTTCCCACTGCTCACTCATGGGTTCCAATGAAACTCTTCTGTGGCGTTCCCACTGCTCACCCAAACCACGTTAACCACTGCATATCCCTAACGGTCGCGTCCCATATTAGAGGACGTCCTCCTCTCCAAGGAATCAGAGTCTGGCCGTCCGGTCTTTTCCCGTCGAATATAATCAGGCCCGATGGCTCCTTGATCGCTGGATACTCGCTCTATTAAGGCTGCGGTGAATAAGATCGTTGATGGCGCTGTGTCTGGCCTGTCGACCGAAACCCAGCGAACACGAAAGGCCGTACGAGCTTCTTGCTGAGACTGGGGCGCCGCATGCGCAATTGTGTGGTTCACAAATGACTGCGCCCAACCGCAGGCCGACCGCCACGCGCACGGCCTCGTCGCTCAGCCTGAGGCCGAATGCGGTGAGCGGGAGAGCATGCAACCAGTCAGAGGCGTGTGAGGCCATTATGGCCTTTAGCCGTGCCCGATCGTAGGGGCTGCGCAGTTCCGCGTCGACAGACGACGTCACCCTGAGGAGCAGCGGCCTGTCCCAATGTGACTGTTTGTGGCCAGGAAAGGTCGTTGGGTCCCAAGTTCCAACGATCTGCAGCCAGTCAGATAGCGCAGACGTGTTGGCAGCGTCATCGGTGTTCGAGGCCACGCCCAAAAATGAGGGACTGGACTGAGAGGGTGCTTGCGGCTGAAGCCAGAAAGGCAGGTAGTGCCAGCGAAGTCACCTTCCTAATGCCAAGCCACCCTCCAACCTGATTTGGAGGGTAGCCTGCGTCCATTGATCGTCGGTCAGCGACAAATTCAGGATCCGCTCGATCCCGTCCCGCATCAGCTCGTCAAAGTCCGTCAGCCTAGAGTGGCCGTGGCAATGGGTGCATCTCAATAAGTGCATGAGTTTAGGTGAGCCAAGCGAACATCTGAGGATCAGGAGAGACTCTTGTCTGGCGATGAGCTGTAATATGTCCAGTGCGATGCGGAGGTCGGACACGCAGGCGTCCATGGCCGAGACGAGGGCCTCAGCCGGCGGAATATGCGCCTAGGAGCGTGGCCGATAGGGGGCGGGGGGTAAACTCGGGCGAACTGTCCCAGAGGGCCCCTGCTGGCGCTTTCGAAATCGGTATACTGATCAGTTGGCATTTTGCGCGGTTAAGCGTGAGGCCCAGGCGTGCGCATCCTCTCTCGATCAGATCCACATCTGCCTCAACCACCCCGAGTTCACCACCAAGAATGAGTATCCAAAGGCCAATATTATTGTTATTATTTTTTATGCCCCAAGGTACATATGATCCTAGGTACTTAAATATTAATTAAAAGAAGTAGATCATCTGTAACGGCCACAGAGACAGAGACAGAAATTATTGAATCGCTATCCATAGGCGATTACCATAATGTGACGATTTATTAAAATACAGTTTAGTCTTACCTACCATGCAAAGTCGACTTGGAAGTGAGCCGTGGAAAAACATAAAATAAAACACGAAACGATAATTACAAAGCGATTAAATAAAGTATTTCCTGGGATTAAGATTACTAAGGGATATGAAGCCGATGAATATAGGATCTTTTATCTAGACTATGTGTGTGGCTCACATCCGGGACCTTAGTAACACCGGCTAGTCAAACATGGGTCGGTTATAGCTGGCTTAACTAAATAAAAACACTTATCAATAGCTGCAGGATTTTGGCATCCTGTCTGTTACTTAGTTTCAGACTATTTATTTATTTAGACTGTCCGTAATTTACTTTAATCGCATAATTATGTCCTTATTAATAAATAAAAAGCTAAAAGAATCTAGAGCGATTCCGAGAGTGTTTACTTCTGCTCTGAGCCAAGTCGCCCCTCTCCAAAAAGCCCGGATGTCACTTTTCTAAAAATAGATGGCCACAGACATCGCCTGCGATGAACCAGAAAAGACGAACTCTGATTGGCTGACGCGTTGCCGCTTCATATCCCTTTTAGTAATCTTAATCCCAGGTATTTCTACATTTTAAACTCAACGCGAAGTCTATTTTTGTAATAATTATGACGTGTTTGTCAACGTCACTGCATTATTTGCTACAATCAATGCCAGCGTTTCATTAAGCCTTTCGACGAAACTCAGCTTAACTATTAATAGCGCAGAATTCACACACGTCTCTTGCTCTATCATGCTATTCCTACAATCCCATGCTTTAAATTAGAATGTCTTGACTCTTTGGTTCAGTAGTTTATATGATTCTTCTTCTTCTTCTTTGGTTCTCTGCGCTCAGGCAGGTTCATGTGTCCAACGGCTCCATTCCTCTCGATGTTGAGCTTCCCCTTTCGTCTGTCTGTTGCCGTTCCTCTTTTATTATCCAGTCCAGGAACATCGTTCTCGGCCTTCCTCTTGTGTTATCCCCCTCCATTCTACACTCGATGATATTTCTCAGCAGAGAATCTCCTCTCCATACATCTTCTTTGGCGCTCTCTGCATGATTGTCTTCATCGTGAATCTCTCTTCTCCCACCATTTGCAGTACTTTTTCATTTGTCTTGTGCACTGTCCAACTGATTCTCTCCATTCCACGCCATATCCACATTTCGAAGGCTTCTATCTTTCTGATGTCCTCCCCTTCATAGTACACGTTTCAGACCCGTATAGGACCACACTCTAAATCAGCCTCTTAACCATTCGCTTCTTCAGAGTCTCACGGTATTCCATATAAATTAAAGAAGTATTATAACACACAAACTATTAGAGATCAGAGACATAATTGACAACTTACCTGTTTCGATAGTGGCGTTATCCGAAAATTGGCTAGAGGATGATGTGGGGGACTCCATAAACATACTTGTCAATGATGGGTATCGAACAGTGACTTGCTCTTGCTCTCGGTCTTGAGACTTTGGTCTTGGTCTTAAACTGTTGATCTTGTATTGGTCTTGTGTGCGTGGCTGATGACATATACTAAATGCCTAGATGACCTTTACTAAATGCAGAGAGAGAGAGACAGACAGACAGACAGACAGACAGACAGACAGACAGACAGACAGACAGACAGACAGACAGACAGACAGACAGACAGAGACACAGACAGACAGACAGACAGACAGACAGACAGACAGACAGAAAAACGGATAGAGAGACGTAGAGAGACAGAGACAGAGAGAGACAGAGACAGAGACAGAGAGAGAGACAGAGAGAGACAGAGAGAGACAGAGAGAGAGACAGAGAGAGACAGAGAGAGAGAGAGAGAGAGAGAGAGAGAGAGACAGACAGACAGACAGACAGACAGACAGACAGACAGACAGACAGACAGACAGACAGACAGACAGACAGACAGACAGACAGAGACAGAGACAGAGACAGAGAGACAGAGAGACAGAGAGAGACAGAGAGAGCATATGAAGAGCGGGACGGTGGAAGCATATGGTTCAGAGGCCAGCTTGCTCGGGCACAGGTGATAATATGGAAGGGTGGGAAAGGAGGAATTTTCTGGCCCAAAAACTTGAGCTTAGACAGAGTGATGGCTATATGCATAGCCGTCATTCATCATCCATGGTTGTAGGCCGTACAACACTAGATGATGGTTGAGGACTATGCTAGCAATCTCTATTATGCACAGCGGGTTACCTATAGCTATGTCACAGACGCATCAGTTTCTTTGAGAATTGTCCAATCCCTATTGAAAAGTTTATTAATAGGCTAATCGGTGGCAAAAGTTTGAGGGGACCATCGCAACCTGCTCGAAAGTTGGGGGAGGTCGCGTCCCACAGGTCCCACAGGGTGGTTGCGCTATGGACTGAATGGTGATGGGGTTAATCTACAGGCCACCCACCGAGCAGCGTTTAAATAACTTTAATGAGGAAGGCGAGGAATTACTATCGTGTATTAAAGAATTAATTTTACCTTCGCACTTCAATATAAACTTTATTTAAGGGAAACGAACATGAAGAAACTAACGTGTTTTACAGCTGCCAATAGGCAGCTGTAAAACGCGTTAGGAATATGATGATGTGACGTCATAGCGTCACATCATTTTATTCCTGTCATAACGAAACCTACCAGAATTACCCCGAATTCCTCCACTTTAATCGACACTGTTGTCACTAATTCATGGTCGCGTGGGTTTCGCAGGAATTTTTCTGGGGGGCAAAATTTTTCTAGGAGGAAAAATTTTTCTAGGAGGGGCCAAATGACGTTTTTGCGTAAAATAGCAAATACAGAAAACGTGACAACTTTCAAAATCCAGGGCAAAGGCTCCCCTTGTCCACCTCCGGACGCCCATGCATGTTCGAAACTAACAGACTCATCTACCATCATCTACGATCTATACGAGACAAAGAAAAGGAAACTCACATGACGAATAGTTTTGTAGATTTGAATGATTGTGGCTTCTCTGACGATTTACCTGATGCTTGCGGTGAAACCTGTAGTTCAAACTGGTGACGCGACGCAGGAGACATCATCCAGCGCCTCTCCATAGGCAACACCCCCACCACCTTTACAAAGGCGACATTGTCTAGTGCCTCTCCATAGGCAACACCCCCACCACCTTTACAAAGTCGACATCGTCTAGTGCCTCTCCATAGGCGACAACCCCACCACCTTTACAAAGGCGACATCGTCTAGTGCCTCTCCATAGGCGACAACCCCACCATCTTTGACCTCTTCCTTCACTCGTTCTTCGCCTTTCTCTTTTCCTTCATTTTGCCTTTTTTACTTACCTTTTTTCTGTTCCTATTCTTTGCCTTTCTCTTGATTCTATTTCGACTTCTTCTTTTCATTCTTTTCTGCCTTCTTCCTTTCCGTTTTACTTACCTCCATTGCCTTTTTCTTTTTCTTCTTTGTCTTTGTGTTTGCCTTCTTCTTGCCTTCTTGTTTGCCTTCTTCGCCTCCTTTTTACTTACCTTCGTACTTGTCTTCGTCTTTGTTTTCTTCTTTACCTTTTTACTTACCTTCTTCTTTGCTTTCTTCTTGGCCTTTCTCTCTGGCTTCTTATTTGCCCTTCTCTACCTTCTTCTTTGCCTTTTACTCACCTTATTCTTTACCTTCTTCTTTGCCTTCTTTTCTGTCTTTCTCTGTGCCTTCTTTCTTGCCTTCTCTTTCCCTTCTTCGCCGCTTGTTTACTTACCTTCCTCTTTGCTTTCATCTGTGCCTTTTTCTTTGCCTTCTACCTTGACTTTCTCCTTACCTTCTTCTTTTACTTATTATCTTCTATGGCTACTTCTTTGTCTTTCCTCTTTGTCTTCCTTCCTGCTTTCTTCTTGCCGTTTTTTTACTTACCTTCCTGTTTGCCTTCTTTACGCTTTTACTTACCTTCTTCTTTGCCTTTCTCTATGCCTTCTACCTTGGCTTGCCTACGTTGGCTACTTCTTCGTCTTTCTCTTTGTCCTCTTTCTTGCTTTCTTCTTTGCCACCTAGTCATCTATCTACTTACCTTCCTCTTTGCCTTTTTTCACGTTTTCACTCACCTTCTTCCTTGCCTTTTTCGATTTCTCTTTGATATCTTCTTTGCCTTTCTGCTTGCCTTTGTTCTTTGCCTTTTAACTTACCTTCTTCTTTAACTTTGCTTTCGTTTTCGTCTTTCTCTTTGTCTTCTTTCTTGCCTTCTTCTTTGCCTTCTTCGCCGCCTGTTGCTTACCTTCCTCTTTGCCTTCCTCTTTGCCTTTCTTTTTGCCTTCTACGTTGACTTTCTTTTTATCCTCTTCTTCGATCTTTATCTTCTTATATGGCTACTTCTTTGCCTGTCTCTCTGCCTTCTTCGTTGCTCTCTTGGTTGCCTTTTTACTCACCTTCGCCTCGCCTCGCCTCATTCTGTACTTTCTTCTTTGCTTTCTTCTTAGCATTCTTCATTGCCTTTTACTTACCTTCTTCTCTGTCATTCTCTTTGACTTCTTCTTGGCCTTCTTCTTTGCCTTCTTCTTTTCCTTCTTCTACGTCTTTTTAGTCATCTTTCTCCTTTTTCTTTGTCATTAGCTTTGCCTTCAACTTTCTTTGACTTCTTTGCCTTCTTTTTTGCCTTCTTTTTTGCCGTTTTACTTACCTTCTTTGCTTTTTTCTTTGCATCCTTCTTTGCCTTTTACTTACCTTCTTCTATGCCTTTCTCTTTGACTTCTACTTGAACTTCTTATTTACCTTCTTGTGTTCCTTCTTCTTTGCCTTTTTACTTACCTTTCTTCGTCGCCTTTTTCTTTGCCTTTATCTTTCCCTTCTAAATTCTTTGAGTTCTTCTTTGCCTTCTTTTTTGCCTTTTTCTTTGCCGTTTTACTTACCTTATTTGCTTTCTTCTCTGCTTTCTTCTCTGTCTTTCTTCTTTGCCTTCTTCTTTGCCTTTTACTTACCTTCTTTTTCTTTGCCTTTCTCTTTGACTTGTTCTTGGTCTTCTTCTTTGCCTTCTATTGTTCCTTCTTCTCTGTCTTTATCTTTGCCTTCTGACTTTTCCTTTCTTTCTTTTTTGCCTTCTTTGCTGTTTTACTTATCTTCTTTGTTTTTCTTCTTTGCCTTCTTCTTTGCCCTTTGCTTACCGTCTTCGTTGCCTTTCGCGTTGAACTCCTTGGCCTTTTTCTTTGTCCTCTTCTGTTCTACCTTTTTACTTATCTCTCCTTTTTTCTTTGCCTTTACCTTTGCCTTATACTCTTTACCTTCTTCTTTTCCTTCTTTTCTGCCTTCTTCCCTACCGTTTTACTTTCTTTGCCTTCTTCTTTGCCTTCTTCTTTGTCCTTCTTTGCCTTCTTTATTGCCTTTTACTTACCTTCTCCTTTGTCTTTCTCTTTGACTTCTTCTTGACCTTCTTCTTTGCCTTCTTCTATTTCTACTTCTTTGCATTTATCTTTGCCTTCTACTTTCTTAGACTTCTCTTTGCCTTCGTCTTTGTTTTCTTCTTTGCCGTTTCTCTTACCTTCTTTGCTTTCTTCTTTGCCTTCTTTCTTGTCTTTCTTCTTTGCCTGCTTCTCTGACTTTTATTTACCTTCTTCTTTGCCTTTAGCTTTGACTTGTTCTTGGTCTTCTTCTTTGCCTTCTTAAGTTCTACCCTTTTACTTACCTTTCTTTTTCTCATATTTCTTTTCCTTTATCTTTGCTTTATACTCTTTGGCTTCTTATTTTCCTTCTTTTTGCCTTCTTTGCCGTCGTATACTTACCTCCTTTGCTTTCTTCTTTGCCTTCTTTTTCTTCTTTGCCTTTATCTTTCCTTCAACTTTATTCGACTTATTTGCCATCTTTTTTGCCTTCTTCGCTGCTGTTTTACTTCCTTCTTTGCTTTCTTCTTTGCTTTCTTCTTTGTCTTTCTTCTTTGCCTTCTTCTTTGCCTTTTACTTATCTTCTTCTTCGCCTTTCTCGTTGACTTCCTCTTGGCCGTCTTCTTAGCCTTCTTCTGTTCTTTCTTCTTTGCCTTCATCTTTGCCTTTTACTTTCTTTGACTTCTCTTTGCCTTCTTGTTTGCCTTCTTCTTTACCGTTTTACTTACCTTCTTTTTCTTATTTGCCTTCTTCCTCGTCTTTTTTCTTTGCCTTCTATAATGGCTTTAACTTAAGCGCCTTGTCCAAATATCACCAGACAACAGAGCGACTGCTTTCAGCGCTTATCTATGGCAACCCAACACTTCAGTGCAGTCGCTTTTTGTAGCACCTCTCACACCGATAAATCATCTGTGAAGACTAGCCATTCCAGAACAATGGCCCCTAATTTTTGCAATCCCGAGGGATCATAATTATGTACCTCGGGTAAAAATAATAATAAGTATCACTAATAGCAGTGTACCAGGCTGTAAAAATTGGTATCCCCAAGTTTTGACCAAAGTTGCTCCTCTGAACGAGGTTGCTCCGAGCGGGCTATCATTCTTCAGTGTTAGTATGTAGTAGTTAGTCATCGTTGCACACTGGTACAAAGCCAAGACTTACCACAGTCCTTGATGCTCGGCTGCCGCGACCTGTTCGTCATTATGCTAGGATCTTGGCTTCGACCGAATGAGAAAGACGATCAACGTTCTCGTGTTTCAGCAGGTTTACCTGATCTTTGGACTACAGATGAATGTGCTGTGCATACTTCGCATCGAAACGCCGGATATTTTCAGCTTTGATTTACTTTATTTACACTGTGCCGTTTAACTGGCCTTCAGAATCGCCAACGAAGTATATTCTCACGCAGCGCCTTTTAGATTCGTTATTATTTTTAAATTGATATAATCGCCAAGTTAAAACAATTATAATTATCCAGTTTGCACATATGCGATGCGACAAAGAACAGCGTTCGTCACAAGTAAAGCGTCATAGACCTATGACGTCACCAACAAACAAATATCGTAAACGGATGATTAAAACAATTACGTTACTGTTATTACTACGTTGTGCTATATACACTATACAATGTAGGTCTTAGTAAGTAAGTAAGTAAGTAAGTAATCTGTTATTTGCAGGAGGCAAACGCTTATACTTTACAAGAACAATTAATATGCGTACAGTGACGAAAAGTAGCACAATAGCACAATATCAGTAGAATAAATGCAATTTTATGAACGGTTTCAGAATGTGCGTAATGCGTTCCGGTGAACTTGCGCTGATCTGTATGGCATGAATATGTCATTCTAGCGGTCGGAACTGCGGTCAAACCCGGATTTCTACTCATATGTAAACCAGGGTTGTCGGGTTTCAAAACGAGGCCCATGGAAGCATTTGGTACACTGCCTCACTAGCTGTGTCCGATCCCTTTTATTTCTCGTCGTCTATGGCAACCATGCATTTATTCGCGACTCGAGCCCGTTTGTGGGGACTTGCATATATGTGTGTAGTCGTAAAGTCAAACATTCTAAAGCGCCACTTAAAAGCCAAGCGGAGGGCACCATCTTATTCACGAGAGCTGCGCCGAGTCAGAGGGGTTCAGAGGGTTGTCAAATGGAGATCCAAGTACTGCTGCAGGTAGCCAGAGAGAGGGGCAGAATAGCTCCTAAGGTGGGTTTCGTTTTGGTCGAGAAATTTTGGAAGACAGAGAATCAGATGAATCAGGGCAGGAATTCCTGGGGAGTTGGGGCTTCAGTGTTGATTGGAAAGCCTGAGGGTAGTGATGGGTGATCGAGAAGCCTGAGGAGCTGATGAATGACAATACTGACGAAGGAGCCGAACATTTGCGGAATTCAGGAGGGGGTGGTTTCAGAATCAGGGAGCAGTGTGTTATATGGCTCGGTTGGACTAACTGAGACGTGTGCTGACTGAAGTAGTTCCATGATATCTATCAGGGGCGGACTGGCCCACCGGGCAACCGGGCATTTGCCCGGTGGCCTGGCAAGTTGATGAAATAAATTTTCTTTGAAATTCTGTAAAGTTCACACACTTACAGAATATCTGGCAATTAAAACAAGATAAAAGTAAAACTGAAAATAACATCTAACGCAGTGACGTTGCAGACTGGCGAAGGCGTACACTAAACTTCATATGTAAATGGCTGTAATACTGTAACGAAGTAGGACTTCGTTACAAGACATTTTAGCTTCCGGTTTGGGCGGCCATTTTTTTAAGAAGCGACATCTGGCGCTGGAGCGTGAAACTGTCTTGTCGCGTAAGGGAGGGGAACGATATTTGCGGCGTCGCGTTCTCGATTCAGTAGGATCACTTCCCGTTCCCACGGTTTGATGATGGAATGGACAGATGTTCTATTCGAAGCGATGAGTTTTGACCTTTGCCCGGATTCGGTGACGGTCTTCCGACGACGCTATCCTGGTAAGGGAGACCCCTACTGAGGTCAAATGTAATGCCCCGTGAAACAGATGTCTGGACAGTAATATACTATCGTGGAAACTCTTTAAACCGCGGGTACTCTTCGCATAACTATAGACTGAAGCGAGGAAATTGATATGGTAGTATTTCCGATAGATTGGAACGGTTGTTCGATAACCGTTTCAGTAAGCTGGCCGAGTCAGTCTGCTCGTGGAAGAAATTAGGTCTATGTTTGACACATTTATGCAGCGCCAGGTACTGTCTTGGTCTCTTGAAATGACAAGAGGCTGAGCATAGAACATTTATGGAACGCCAAGGGACGGAGCAAAGGATGTTTACGGAGCGCCAGGAACCTCTTTGGAAGGTGAAACCTTACAGAAATTGGAAAGACGTTTAAGTAGGCTAGAAACGCCTCGTAGTTTAAATCGTCCGAAGTCTTCGATTAACTTTATTTATTTTTTATTTTTTATTCCGGATATTTCTATAGCGCCTCTCGAAGTCTACTACTACTCAGAGGCGCTCCCGACTACAGCATTTGATACTGTGCCGGAATTTTCACGCCGAAGCGCCACGAGCAATTGCGAGTGAAGGACTTGCCCAAGGTCCGTACGCAGCGGCTAGAGTGGGATTCGAACCTGCAACCCTCCGGTCACTTTACCTCACACCGGACGTTCAATGTTATATCCGAAAAATTGTGTTACATGAATAGGTTACTATTAAATTAAATAATGCTAAAAAAACTTTTTAGTTTTCACCAAGTGAGTGGGTCATGCTTTTATTAATAATAGGAGAGAAAATACTGTAGAAATGGAATAAGGTAACAGCGGCAAGTAGCGGCCAGGGAACGAAGTTATTCAATTCTAAAATATATAGGCCTAACGAACCATCTAAGAAGCTCATTGACTCAGGATCATTTTGAATCATTTATGCTTATGTCATGTGAAAAAATGTTTTATGTCAGTTAAGCTCTGAAAAGATTATTGATGAAGTGGCAAAAAAGAGCGAACTTTTAAAGAATACTTGAATGTATTAGAATTTCAGTGGTAGTAAGTTCTAATTCTTGTACATGTGTTCCATTTCTTAGCAATTCTAATGCTAAGCCTTAGCATAACTTAGTTCTTAGCAGCTAAGAATGTACACAAACTATCAAAGTTTTCTGTACAAGTTAATATTATCTATCGGTTCAGAATTTCACAACCCCCTCCCGGACCCATCCCCTCAGTGGCCTGCCAAGATAGCTAAATTGCCCGGCCTGCAACTTTCCTCCAGTCCGCCCCTGATATCTATATAGGCCTAGGCCTACCAATTTCCTTTCCTTGTGTTTTCAAATTCATACACTATTTATAGTACGCCTGCAACTGTATGATTTATACGGGTCCGATTGGACCCGTATGGATCATACGATCACACCGTTTTTGTGAAGTTGCTGGTAGTTATTTTTTCCGTGCTACAGTAGGTCTACTTGCTGTCTTTAGATTCTTTGTGAGAGTCTGCATTATTCATTCATTCATTCATTCATATGCAGGGCTGTAGTCGAGCGTATACGCGGGTATACAGCGTATACTCACCTCTAGGGAAATTTGAGAGCGTATACTCAACGATCTAGACGAGGGTATACGCGGGTATACAGCGTATACTTACCTCTGTAGAGACCTGAGTAATGAAATTTGGAGGAAAAAGAGAGATTTTGACAGGTTTTTTGAGCTTTTAGGGCGAATGACTAAAAAAAAAAGGTCATCAACTTTTTCAGAGACGAAATCGTAAAAAGTCAGAAAATTTTGAGGGAATTTGTGAAAAGTCTGAAATTTTTCCTAAAAAAAAGGTCTTCTAATTTTTTTTACGCCGCTGGTCACCGGTAGCGTATACTCACCTCAAATTTTACCACTACAGCCCTGTTCATATGTATTATGATTGCAGGCTATGGCCTTAATAAGGTACGTTTTGAACAGAGCACATCTACATGGAAATATTATTTTAAGGGGTAGGCCTACATAGCCTACTTCGTATATCTACCGAGAAGCGCACATTAAGTAAGTAAGTAAGTAAGTATTTTCTTTATTTAACCGGTTGCAAGAGATTAGCACTCCAGTGTACATGCATCAAATAATACAATACAGAATACAACAGTTAAAAAAACAGTATCATAATCAATATGAATATAGCATTCTCCCAATGAAATTTTTCCTCATGCTATTGTCCAGTGGAGTAAGCACTCTATCGTGAGACCGAGGTCTGAGAACATAATTTTTAGGTTTCTTGGGTGGAAGCAATTTGTGGAGTACATGACCAAAAGTTGGCCCACCCTCCGGCAGGTACCCCTGCCTAGTCATCTTGTTTATAATGGCTTGGAGTTTATTTTTTATCATACTGGGATGCAAATCCCCACCATGCGGGGCTTGCATACAGCATGCATGCCACTGTCGTCGCCCTTGTAACATCAAAAACGCTTGGGCCTTTACGACCGTGGGCTTTCAGCACCCTTAGTGCACAGAGGGACTGCCTTGCCCTGCAACAGATGCGGTCAATGTGTTTTACAAAAGCAAGTGTTTCAGTCATTGCAGCACCCAGCATCCTCTTTTCTTCCACTCTAGAGATACCTGGTATGACAGGTATCTCCCTGTGAACACCCCCACCCATTCTGGATCTTATTAACATCTTCTGTGTCTTACTCTGATTTAATTTTAAGTTATATGTCTGAGCCCAACTACCCACATGGTTTAGTTCTTCCATAACTGTTTGGGTATTTGATGCAGGTATCATCAAGTAGCTGTCATCGGCGTATTTCAACATTCTATTTCCTTGATTAACCGGTTTCAGTGTAGAGATTATTGTAATGAAATGTACTGGCCCTGTACCCGATCCCTGTACAATACTTGCATTTATTTTTTTATAGGGCGATGTAAATCCATTAAATTTTGTCGCATGTTGCCTATCTTTGAGGAATTCAATTTCCCAATTGTATACTGAATCTGGTATGGGCAGTTCCGCCAATAGTTCAGCTAGGCTGGCATGTCGCACCATGTCGAAAGCCTTTGTAAAGTCAAGCGCGATGAGGTGGACGTATTGGTGTTCTTGAAGTAGTTCCATGATATCTCTAAGTATAGGGCTGTAATAGCCGCCGTAGTGGAACCAGTCTGTGTGAAAGCATACTGGTCGGTGAATTCGTGGTTGAGCAGAGGGTCCAAAAGTAGCGGGTGGAAGATGCGTCGCACGATGAACTTTAATCAGGTTATACTAAACGTCAAAATTTCTCCACTGAAAAGTTTGAAATCTACAAAGCAGCTTGGTGATTCAAACATTTATCTCAGCCCGGAATCGTGCTGCAGCGCCCGGAGGTAGGGTCATTTAAGGTTACGGTTGTGGTCTCAGGTATTGAGGTTTCTCAACATTTCCGTTCGCCGAACATCGCCGTTATTTTTACTGTGAATCATTTCATAAAAATTTCATACTAGGCCTAAGCCAAAAAATTTCTCAAACTGCGTTTACTTTACTTTGCATATAGGTCTACAGTATACGCCTTATTATTTGTGACAGGGAAAGGCTACAATCACACGATTAATACAAACAAAGCTAACAGCTGTTCGGGTGAATCGCTTATTTAAATTAATCTCTCAAAAGTTTATGCTACACAAGCAGGCCTACACATATTGCACAATCCGGGTAATGTCAGCTGCACACTTTGTGCCGGAAAACAGACTATTTAATTATGCCCTGGGAGAAATCAAGTTAACTTCATGACTTCACAGTCAATGAAAATAAGCCGCAAGAAAGCGACAACCGCTATTCAGAGGATAACGGATGCAAACGCATATATACAGATCTTTAGGCCAATCATGTTTCTTATTTTTTATGCATAGAAGTAATTCGAATATAATCTGTGTCTAGTCTTTAATTGTAATTCAATTTTGAAAATATCAATACTAGTAGGCCTACTATAGGCTATACTGTGTTCATTGACTTAAACCGAACGGTGCCAAAGTCAAATATACGACTGCTATAGAAAATACAAATGCTCAGAAGTTTGTTCCCAGAGTTTCGAGAAGAACAAGAGCTTGAACCTATAGCCTAGTTACAATCAGAAATGGCCAGATTAAAGGTGTTTACTAGACCCATGCAAAAAATTTAATGCCAGACCCTTTCACCCGTCTCTCTGATAAAGGCCTGGACATCCATAGCCATCGTAACGATAATATATTTGGAGAGAAGACTGAAGACTAGGCAAGACAAGCCGAATAATAATACGAGGAGGGCTCCAAGAGGATTTTTTGTCAGAAACAAATTGCGATCGAAGAGAGCAGTAACCATACTTGCGAATAGAAGGGGTCCATGCGCTCATAGGGCTTTAGCTCATAGGACTATCGCTGAAAAGCCGCGATCAATTATAGCAAATAGTAAAAGTGTTAATAAAACACAGACGATATCAATAAATCAATCAATCAATCAAATCCTTTATTGAAGCAGTTTGAAACAAAGCAGTATAACATAACAGTATCAGCATTTGCAACAAAAGGAGACCAGAGGGGATAAAAATCCCGCTATGTAGGGCCACCTAAGGTTCAATACTATCACAATAAATGTCATTATAAAAGTCTTTCAATCAATATTGTAATCAATTGCTTCGATCAAGCAAAAAGAAGTGAACAAGATAAATCCAAATTAAAACTTAATTAAATGGTATATGTGGAATCCAAAACAAAATTAGTGCAATTGCAGCAAACGGTTAACATTAGGGCCTATACAATTATTAAGTGCATTAGACATGACACAAGTGCACACAAACAAATGGTGAAAAACACGAAAAAACACGAATATCACGAAGAACAAGTTAAGGAATCGAATACTAAGATAAGCAAAAAAGAAATGATTATCACCAGTCTGTTCAAGAAAACTCAATGATGAAAATTTTAAACACAACAAAACTAAATGAGCTATGACTCCAGTATGAGTGCGCGCAAAGATTTTTTGAACAAGTACAAGTTAGGCAGTTTACGAGTATTATATGATAGACTGTTCCAGTGCATTTAATCGAGGAAATCCTGCTCGATAATCACCTCTTGTTCTGGTGTGATGAGAATGTGAGTCGGACACACTAGGAAAATAATCTTTAAAGGCAGGTGGTAGTAAATTATTGGCAAAGCGAAACATAAATTCACATAGGCCTATCTGTAATTTATTAATCTGGTCAATTTGTAAAAAAAGAAGATCTTAAAATACCTGTCCTGTGTGAGAGTTGTAGGGACTACCGGCGATAATAAGGACTGCCCTCTTCTGTAGCATATGCAATCTCTTCAGCCTGGTTTGGTAACTGGAGGCCCATACGATATTACAATAGGCTAAATACGGATAGGTGAGGGAATAGTATAAATTAAACATAATATTCCGGGGTAACAGGTAAGATATACGAGATAATATTCCCACACTCTTGGCAATTTTATTGGATATGTGCTCAATATGATCCTTCCAGGTGAGGTGTTCATCTTATCGTACGACGGACACAAAAAAAGATTTGTTTCATGGATCCTTTGTTGTAACAAGACATAAGAACTCAATACCGCCTTAAGTCAACAGAACGTAGACCTTGAAGATGTAGACTTGAAGATTGATCACTAGGGCCTAGCCTAATTGATAAGTAAGCCGAGACATGTAGATACGTAGGAATGTCAGCTTCCCGTATGTTGCCACTGCCCGCATGAGAAGAAGTGTATCGTTGTTATTGTACTTGCAGCGATGTTATCTCTTCTATAATTTCCTAGCTCTTTGTGTCCGTCGTAAGATAAACGTTAACGGAATGTCTGGAATGTGAATCGGGCGAGCCTGATGCATGCGCACGGGCTATTACCGGGCGAGCCAGTTGCAGCTCACGGGCTGTATGAAATGTGCAGGGACACGGACTGCGCTGTAGAATGTAACTCATGCTGTTTAAGGCTTGCATCTGGCGAATTCAGGCACACGGGCCCTCCTAACCCACATGGCAAGCTTTATGTTGCATAGTCGTGTTCACGAAACAGAGACAACCCGTCTTATATGACGGGCAAATATTCTAGTTGTATAATAGTTATTGAATTTTCATCTTAAGTCACTTGTTTGTTTACTATATAATCTGTGCAATTTAATAATCAATATATTTTGTCCAAAACGAATGAATGTCCCTACTTTGATGTGCATATATAATATATTTAATAAATATTTTAAAATGTTTATGAAGTCAATTGGAGTAGTTGGTTAGTTGATTACTGTTACAATTGCTAGCTAGCTGGTAGTTAATTTCTCGCGTTCCTACTTTGATGCGCAAATATTTTATAACATATGAGCGATAGTTCAACGAGCAAAGAGCCCTATGAGTGATGGTCCCCATGAACGATTGTTCTATGAGCGATAGTCCTAAATGTCTCCCCTCGACTTTGTTTGCATAACTAAAACGCATAATTAATGTGCGTATGAATTAATTGGACTGAAGCACCATTTTCCTCGATTGCGGGGGTAACTCATCACTTTATTTTGACTACATATCAATAGAGGTAACAGCAGAATTTTATTAAAGTAAAAGCACAAAGTAATCAAGGAAGAACGATTTTTAAGGCATAACCCGTTTCATGTAAACGAGTTCTCAATGTATATCGCATATTATGTCTTCAACGCAGTTAAGTTACTAATTGCAGGTATTAGTAGTCATGGCAACCATTCCAAGAGATATCGAAATTATTTAATAGAAATTGTCCCAATCGTTAACATCCTTTCGAGTGGTTTAATGTTCTGTGAAACGGAAGATGGCTAAGGCTTTGGTCTGGGCAATCTTATCAATATGAATCTGTACAATCTCATTTCTCTCGCTCTCGTAATGCAAGTCTTCGAGAAAAAAGGTTCCTATGCAACCATAATCCTGCTTCAGACTGTAAATAGCCAGGAGATTAAATTCAGAATCTAAAAGCTCCATTCTTTCGAACGGGTCACATATCATAATTCTACCATGAATATCTGCAAAATCCACAACACTCTCTTCACTAATTGATGAAACATACCTGCGTACCTCGCTCCCATTCGTATCAAACTCCAATAAGGTTGTGCCATAATCTTCGTCGTTGATGTAAGCCATAACAATGTTTCCATTTGACTTTTGCATTACGCCTTTATAGCGGTCCACATCAGTAATATCTGGGAACTTTATTTCATGTTGCAAGGAACCATTCGCATCATATATGCTTGTTACAAATTGATCACATTCTTCCTGAAATGATAGGATCATTAGGCTACCATTGGCGGAGACGCGTATCATAAAAATTGGCAGCCTGTGATTCTGTATCCACGGAATTATTTTATACTGATTTTCTTCATCTTTCGTAATGCGTGAGACTGAACAGTCGAAGACACGGTAGTTTTTGCTTTGTAAGCCTATATACACGCAGTTTGACACGCTGCAAGCTGCCATGTACACCGGTTCTTTATTTTTTGGTAGCTGGATGACATCGTTCGGTTTTACCCTATTGTTGATCTTGTTGCGGTTGTAAACATTGATACAATGATCTTCTTCAAGCAGTATAAATATTTCATCTTTCATTGTAGTCACAAGGCTGCTTGCTGGCTTGATTCGAAACTCCGAAACAGTTTCCAAACGAATTGTCTCCTCGGCTGAAAATAGTATATTCTACCTTATTTATTGCGCAAAAGAAATGACACGTAGGCTATTAAAACAAATATTCTTAAAACGTTAAATATAATTATCAAAGTATATGCATTCAACCGTTTAAAGACTATAGTCAGGAAATTGACTGTGCTATACAAGGCCGTAGCTAGGGGGTGTTTTTGGTGTTTAAAAACCCCACGAAATTAAATAATGTAAAAATGAAATAATGCATTTACTAACTACAAACCCCTTGGTCGGTTGACTCGGTTGCATGTCGGCTTGCTTAAGGAAGAGAAAACACCCCCCGAAACAAAATCCTGGCTACAGCCCTGGTGCTATACATAATACTTCAATCGTAATCGTAATCTCCAATTTTCTAAAGCGCCACTGTAAAGCTGAGCGCAAAGCACCAGCTTATTCACGAGCGCTGCTACTTCAAACGTCAAGGAGGAGCACGCGCAATTAATTTCAAACTTAAAATAGATACACTATAGATACACATAATTATTATTAATTATTAATTAGTAACTTCTATTGCGCCGGTGTCTAATGCACAAGGCATCAACCGATGGCACACCAAAACCAAGCGGCCCAAGCCGTAATCAGGTCAAAATCCAGAAGGTCAGTCCGTAAGACAGAGAGGCAGCCTATGGTGGATAAGCAATTTGAAAGAGATAAGTTTTAAGTTGAGAACGAAATGACAAAAGCGACTGAGCAGAGTTCCAAAAAGTAGGTCCAGCTACCGAAAAAGCTCGTTCACCAAGAACAGTTCTGGACTTAGGTATAACCAGACAAAGATAATCAGATGACCTTGTTGAATAATGATAAGTCTGGGGAGTAAGAACTGATTTTAAGTATTGTGGCTGGCCAGAATTCAAAGTTTTATAAACGATTAGCCCCAATTTGAAAATGATTCTCTCCTGAACAGGAAGCCATTGCAAGGATTTAAGAACAGGGGTAATATGTTGATATTTTGATGTATTAGTTAAATAAATCGTAGATACACCCAATATACGTAGATGATACACTGCATGTATCGGACGACGCGCGGGGAAGTTTAATATTGCACTCAAAATGCGCGGATCGTGCGTTAGTATGAGATGTAACTTGCATAGACTTATCATGTATTATGTATATTGTTCGTATAATGGGGGCGTGCGACAGTCTTGTGCCCATAGTTTTAATATTACCCTGATGAATTGTAAATCGAGAGGCGGAGTTCAAGTTCCAGCCAAAGCAGAAATTTAGTTTAAGACTTCTGCTCCTTTTTGCATATCCAGCCAATTCAGCCACAGAGAGCACCCTCTGACCGTACAACGTCAGTTGGAAGAGTAGGTAACGAGGCAAGGGGCTGGCCAAGTCCTCAATTCGTAAATTCTAAGAACCTAAGCGCTACTTAAATGCTTAGGGATCATCCATAAAGGACATCCGCAATGAGGGGGAGGGAGGGTCATGACCAGTGCAGACGTCCGCATATAAATTTTTTAATTTGATAGTTTTTAAACAACACTTTGCTTCAACCTTCCCCGAAAGACGAAAATTTAATGGTCATTGAGGTGATTGCCTAAAACCTCATGCACGGTATAAACCTTGCTGCGACTTAAAAGTCCTTTATTACTGCACACCCTGATATGAAACCCGAACTGTCACTTAAAAGTGCACAGGAACTGTGGAATAATTGTTAATTATGCTGACATTAAAAATTGGCTTTGGCACGTGGACGTCCGCAAACGGGAGAGGGGGTAAGGTCAGACGCGGACAAGGGGAGGGGTGGGTCCAATTAGGTCATATTTTGCGAACGTCCTTTGTGGATGACCCCTTATTCATGGCGGCCTCACTTTCATCTTAATTAAGTGTTCTGACGCATTGACCTTTTTTCCAATTTCAGGTCTTCTAATATCGTAAGCAAGAATAATATAGGCCTAAAGCTCATTTAATAATAGTAATAACGCTTCTTTATTTCATTTACTAACCAGTGCCATCAAGAGTTCTGCACAATTCAGTTCGGAAGGAGTTGGTCGTAAGGATGCTGTTCCATTGAGAACAGACAGTTCTTAGTCGGCTTTCCTGAATTACAAGATCAGCTTTTTCTTTCCACGCACATTTGGCCAGCTTCAAATCCTTCACTTCCATAGCTACGGCTTTAACGAGGATACATTGAAGTAGCTCGATCGGTAGATCTTGTAGCTGCATGTCAACGTTAAAACATATCACATAATTATGTTAACATACTTCTGAAGCATAAAATCAACCAAATGGAACAATTTTAAGCAGAGTCGTACAGACAGCAATACACATAGGCATAGAGCACTTTCAAAGTCAACATATTATTAGGAAGCTAAGCAGAACTTACTTCTACTTCACAGTTGTTTCTGTTACAGTATATAAGTGGCATTTATTCAAAATTTTTAAATGGAGGAGATTAAGCAGCATCGAACTTATCTAAGTTACAGTAGTCTTGCTTATTCACAAGTAGTCCTATAGGAATAGAAAACTTTGTCTGCCTTTCAAAGGAGAGGAGAGTATACAACAACATCAAACCTATCTTTGGCGGTTTTACTTTGTACGTATTATTACGAAGCACAAAATTTTCTCACTTCTTGAGACCTTCTAGTAGTTATGGAAACTTTGTTAAATTATTCTATTTTAAACTACAGTTCAATATCATAGGCCTTAGATCTTACCGTTGTGTCAGTCAGTAAGTTGAGTTTAGCACGTTTAGCATTGTCTTCGTTTTGTGCTAGAAGAAGAATAAAGGAGTAAGTAATCTTTTTTAGTGCAAGACAAACGCCTGAACTTTATAACAACGCATACAATAGTGAAAAATTGCATAGTGTCAGCAAGAAACAATGTAATTTTATTAACAGTTTGAAAATGTAATTTAATATACAGTTATAATGACCGAAACTATCAGAATAAACTTTATAGGCCTACGATTAGAACAAAACTAAACAGATTTGACGACTGATCAATCATGAGAACTGGCATTATCACAAGGTTTATATTTACCCAGTGCCATGCAAAGAGAAGGTCGTCCCGTGTGTTTGCGTGGAGCCTACACTACTGAATATGCGAACACATAGAAAAACTGTGCGAAGGATTGGATGAGAGACACTCTAACCGGCATTCCCAAATGTGTTCATCATACTAAACTGATTTAGTTACTGAAACTGCAATCAATTATAAAAGCATTCTTATATTAACTTACATTCTGAGCCTTCGTTCGTTTGCTCATCTTTATTGGATTCTGCTGATGTTCGTTTCTTCGACATATTACGAGTAGCAGAAGAATAAATGGCGATCGCCTCTTGCCAAAATCAACGTTAGTATTGCAAGAAATGCGCTGAGAAATCGAAAGGAAAGTACTGTTGCAAAGGCAACCCACTTACGAAATCTTCAAAAGGTAATTTATTAATAAAAAATATTAAAATTAAAGAAGATGTTGAAGGTTTGAAATAGATAGCCCATCGATGTCGATGAGACAGCCTAATGGCGTCTGGAAAATACGCATTGTGACGTCATAAAAAAGAAAGCGATGTTCTACACATAGTACTCATTAAAACAATAATTATGTAGGGCCTATTTTAAATTATATATTGCGATAATTTAATGCAGATATTAATCATTATTATTATTATTATTATTATTATTATTATTATTATTATTATTATTATTATTATTATTATTATTATTTGTCAACCCAATCCTTCCGTTGACAATCCTTCTGATTAAATCCTTGTTCTCTTCGTACTTAACGCCTATTTAACGTTCACCTTTTGAACACTAATTCTACGTATAAGTATAACCTGAACTTATCAGCAACACAGTTTAATATCTTTTCAGTTTAATAAGAAACAAACAGACAGAACTCAATTCGATTACAACTCAACTAGTCAGCCACACTACTACAGCGAACACACTCGAATTCAAACTTCTCTAGTCAGCATAATTCTTCGCGCCTCTTGACACACCTGTCTTCTGTGCGCATAAGCGAACTCTAATAATATACATATAGCGCGCCGCTGCCGAGATTGGCCGGCCGCGCGTGTCACTAAGACTATACGTTATACATCTATCATATATACATATACACGTGAAACTAAAGTAAGCGCACTAAATATATACGCTAATATCTCGCACTGCAAGACTGTACACAAAACTCAGTTCACATTACCTCCTTCCTTTTTCTGGAATTGAGCAAATTAAATTTCAAAATTTGCGAAATTACTAAAATACATGAAACATATATATATATCTAACTAATTAATGAACAGTCTTACGATTACTTATAACCTTGACAAACAATCAGCAATAATATTCAATCTGCCCTTCTTGTACTTCACCTCAACATCAAAAGTTTGTAAGGCTAACGCCCAACGCACAAGTTTAGCAGACTTAGACATTGACTCAGTCAAGTATGTAAGAGGATTGTGATCAGTAAAAATGAAAATTTTTGATCCAATTATAATTTCTTTTAACTTGTTTAGAGCCCAAACAATAGCATAGGCTTCCTTTTCCACAGTAGCCCATCTCTTCTGGGTATCAGTTAATTTCTGACTGATAAATGACACAGGGCGTTCTATTCCCTTGTCGTCCATCTGTGTTAAAACAGCACCGACTGCAAAGTCACTACTATCGCAGTACAAATTGAATGGTTTTCCCACTTCAAAAACATATAACACTACTTTGGATCGCACAGCCTCTTTAAGTAAATCAAATGCTTGCTGATGTTCAACAGTCCAATCAATCTTATCAGAAACACGTTTACTAGTTAAATCAGATAGCGGTTTCGCAATCTGTGCAAAGTCCTTAATAAACTGTCTGTAATAATTAAAAAATCCAAGCAGTTGCTTAACTTGCTTCTTAGTTTCTGGGATCTTCAAATTACTCAAACTTTCGATTCTGTCTGGATTCATCTTTATCTTACCAGACCCAACCACATGACCGATAAACCTTACTTCAGACTTACCAAATATGCATTTTTTCAAATTTAAAGTAACGTTATGCAATCTCATTTGCATCAAAAATGCATCTAGATGCTGCAAGTGAACTTTCCAACTGTCAGAATGCACAGCAATGTCATCAACATACGGTTCTGCAAAGTCGCTTATAGGCTGTAAAACTAAATTTATCGCCTTAACAAAAGTTCGGCCTGAATTTATCATTCCAAAAGGAACACGAGTAAATTCATACAGTCCATTATGTGTTACAAAAGCTGTCTTCCATTGATCAGATTGTTTTACAGGACAAGTCCAATAAGCACTTCGACAGTCCAAAATAGAAATCACATTAGACTTTCCAACTTTGTTCAAAACGTCTCTGACAATCGGCATAGGATATTTACAATCCACTGTGAATGAGTTAATGTATCTGTAGTCACAGGCAAGTCTTAAAGATCCGTCTTTCTTTTTAACAATAACCAAAGGGCTTGCCATTCTGCTCGATGATGGTTTAATAATGTTTGTTTTTAACATTTCTTTGATCTGACGTTCCACTTCTGCTCGATAAATCAAAGGAATACGATATGCTGCAAATTCCTTTTCACGAAATCCTGGTTTTAGTTCAATTTCATGTTCAACCAATGTACATAATCCGGGTTTTTCTGAAAATCTATCACAGTATTTGTTCAAGACTTTCAACAACTGTTCTTGCTGAGTTACTGTTAAATGGCTAATTTGTTCAGGATCGAGGTTAAGTGAATTCTTGTCATCTTGAACCTTATTCCTCATTGGTAATTCAACCACTGAACCAAAATCTTCATCTTCTTCAACAATTAGACCACAACTTAATGCTCGAGTAACATATTTTCTGATCTTGTTGGCGTGAATTATTTTTCGACCATTTTCACCCATATCGACTAAATAAGAGTACTTTGATCTTCGATGTATGATCGTACATGGACCATGCCATCGAGAAATAAGTTTGTTCGTTGAAGTTGGATACAAAACTATGACTTTCTCACCAGCTTCAAATTCTTTGTGCTTTGCTCTCTTGTTATACTGATTCGTGTATTGTAATTGCTTTTCTCGAGAGTAAGATTCTGCAAACAATAATGCTTTCTCCATATTTTCTTTGAGTTCTTTTAAATACTTTTCTGGTTTAACTCCCACATGAGGTGGTAAGTTTATTTCTCTAGTCCAACTCTCTTTTAATATTGCCAATGGTCCTCTCGGAATTTTCCCATAGACAAGCATATATGGTGATACTCCAGTAGTGGCATTCGGCACTTCTCGTAATGCCCACACTGTGAAAGGAATTATCTTATGCCATTTCCTCGGGTTGTCTATTATCACATGATGGATCATCTTTTTAAATGTCTGATTCCATCTTTCTACTAATCCAGCAGCCTCTGGGTGTCCTGGTGTGTCGAATCGTGGACTACAGCCCATTAAATCGAGAAATTCTCTTGTCAAACTGGCTGTGAAGTTCGTTCCTTGGTCACTTGTAATCACGGACGGCACACCAACGTTCATGAATAGTTCCATCAACGCTTCACACACAGCCTTCGCTGTCAGCGATTTCAATAAAAAGATTGTAGGCCATCTGGTGCACGAGTCCACAATGCATAAACAATACTTGTGACCTGCAGCAGATACTGGATCGATCGGGCCAACGAGGTCCATCGTCATTCTCCTGAAGGCGACCTCTTCTCTTGAGACTGGAGTGATAGGCACTCTATCCATCACCAAACTCCTTGCCTTTAGTTGACATTTCTCACAAGACTTACAAAATTTCACAATGTCTCTTCTCATCTTTGGCCATACAAAAGATAATTTTATTCGTTCTCTTGTTTTCTCTTCTCCTAGATGTCCTCCAAATACCGACTCATGTGCCAACTCCATCACTTTAATTCGTCTCTCTTTTGGTAACACTAGTTGATATATCGTCTGGTCTAATATCTGATATTTCTTATGCAATAAACCGTTGATCACACAAAATTCAGATTCTTTCTCTTGTGCTAACTTCCACCACGGCTTCAACGATTCATCCTTACTCTGTTGCTCTTCGAACTTCTTCGAATCGGCAATCTGCACCTTTTGTTCTTCGTCCATCTCTTCATCTCTATACAAGTCTCCTATCCCCACATCACATTCATTGTCTTCTTCAGTTTCATTTAATGTGCCATTCTCGCATGCAGCCATCTCTTGCTCATTCATCTCTGATGTTATACCATCTCGCGATAAGCTTCGTTGCTCATTACTTTCGTTTTCCTCATCACTTGAACTTTCAGTTTCACTCTTCTCATCAACATCTACCATTTCCTGTTTCCGACTCTGCGCTCTCGTCATTACATTTGCTCGTACACTCACATCTCCTTGTATCGTTTTAACTTTCATCTGTGGTACGGCTTTTAATTCGGCAATTATCTCTGGATGTAACAAGAATCTTTCTGTACTGCCCATCTTTGCAATACTAGCACACATCAAAGTGACATAAGGTGTAAGTGAACACTGGATTTTACGCGGAAATCCCTCTTCTTCCACGTCACTACCACACAGTCTAACATCGACTTTCACTAACTTCGCAGGAATGGCATCTCCTGCCACACATTGCAAATTCACTTTTCCAATTTGTTCCACCTTCATGCCTTCCAGTAATTCTTCACTAATCACCGGAATTTCTGCTCCCGAGTCGCTCAGTGCTTTGACTTTCACTGGCTCTTTACCATCTACTGCACGAATTTCAACCTCGACATATTGCAAGAACGATTTCTTCAATATTCGACTGTCATCTTTTCCTATGACCTCTCTCTGAATTCCAGCATCCAATAGAATTTCTTTTTGAATACCACATTTCATTACTGACTTTACTTCAGTTTCTTGGTTTTCTTGACCCGTGGTTTGATTACCTGTATCACTAACCACTTGAATCAAATTCACCCTTGTGTGTTCTTGATTTCTGCTAGAACTAGCTGCTGCCACTGGAACTGGACAAAATTTAACCAAATGTTTGTCTGAACCACAGTTGTGACAACGCTTCACCACTGTATGGTATGGTTGTGAAATACCTCGTTGTTCATTGCCTTCATATCTCTTATACTGCGTAAACGATGTGTTGCCTTCCCTCTTGGCAAACGGCGCTGACGATTTGTTAAATCCCTGACGACCAAACGTCACTTCTCTGGTCTCATTGGGTACAGGGACACTAGCCTTGACTTCTTTACCTATGAACTGATTCCCTGTTCCTGGATTACTTCTCCACTTTCCACTCTGGCTTTGGTTTACGGAACGTTGAGAAGGATAACTGTTTATATTTGGGATCGCAAACCCAATTCGATTGTTTACATGAATGTCTGCTAGGTCTGCCACTGCACTAGCTTGAAGACAGTCAGTTCCTTCCTTCGACAATACAAACTGTAGTGGACCTGGCGGTAAACATTCTTTCAGCTTATCCGCTACCAGCAAATCAAAGAGCGTATCATACTCTCTGTTCACGTTTCGACTTCTCACGTAATAGTTTAGCAAGTTCTTCAGTCTTGCCGTAAACATCGTATAAGTCTCTTCTGTTGTCTTCCTAGCATCCACAAATCTGGCTCTGTATTCTCTCGAAGTCAATTTAAATTCTTTTAATAAGTGCTGCTTGACTTTATCGTAATTGTCTAGATCATCGAATGACAATCTATTCAGAACAGTTCGAGCTTTCGGCGTCATCAATGGTAATAATAATTTCACCCAAAACGGCTTCTCCACAGCAAAGCTACGAAATGCGTTCTCGACTGTTTCAAAATATAATGGCACCTCCATCATATCAGTTGGCATTTGAGGCAATACATGCTTCATTGCATCACCTATTTTCTTAATTTTTGACACCAAAGTTTCACTTTCTTGCTGTTTCCTTCTTTCTGCTTCCCGTTCTTCTCTCATTTGCGTTTCTTTCAATGTCAATTTTGATTTCTCCAGTTTCAGACGTTCCTGTCTTTCTGCCTCTGCCTTTTCCAAACTTTCTTTCTGAAATTTGAGTTCTTCTTGTGTGATCTGTTCTGCGCGTTCTAACTCTAACGTTCGCGCTTTTTCTTTTTCTTCTTCACGCATTCTCTTTGCTTCAATCTGTTGCTGACGAACCTCTTCATCACTTTTTCTAGCTTTTTCAAATTCAATCATCTGCTCCAATCTTCTTCTTTCAGCATCTTCCCTATCTCTTTTCAACTGTTCTAACTGAATCTCAAACTGATTCTTTTGCAATTCAAGTTCTGCCTTACGCACTTGTTCTGCTTTATCTTCTCTCTCTCTTTGCAGACGCAATTCCTCTTGCCTTGCAAGTTCCGCTTTCTCTTCTTTCTCTCTCTGCAAGCGCAATTCTTCTTGCCTTGCAAGTTCCGCTTTCTCTTCTTTCTCTCTCTGCAAGCGCAATTCTTCTTGCCTTGCCAGTTCCGCTTTCTCTTCTTTCTCTCTCTGCAGACGTTCTGCTTTCTCTTCTTTCTCTCTCTGCAAGCGCAATTCGTCTTGTCTTACACGTTCTGCTTCTTGTCTCAGCTCTTTCTCTTCTTGTCTCCGTTTCTCCTCTCTATCTTCTTTCATCATCATCCACTGTATTAACATTTCCATAGACATAGGCGCAGGAGGTTTTTCAATAGCCTTTTCTACGGCACCGCCAACGGCACCTTCTTCTTCGACTTCTTCTTTAACCCACACATCGGCGAGTTCCTGCATCATGTCACCACGTGACATACCTTCTAATTGTTCTTCTTTAAAACCGGCTTTCAACAAACGCTGTTTCAGCCTTTCCGTAGACATCTTCTTAATATCTGCTTGTCTTTCAGCACTTAGTTTCTCCATCTTACTTGTTTACTTTGGTGATTTCTCTTTTCAAAGAAGTCACGGTTTTTCTTGTTGTGTGAATCGATAAACAAACGGGATTTCTTTTATATTTGTTCGTGGAAAACAACGAAATTTTTATACCGTTTCTCGTGTTCCACCGTCGTTGATATCGTAAACTCGTCACACAGCAACAACGCGTAGATTCTTCTAACACCGTCGTAGATTCTTCTATCACCGTTGTAAATTCTTCTATCACCTTCGTAGATTCTTCTATCCGCCGAAGGAGGTGATAACGTGAATTTTAATCCACCGTGAGTTTATATCCACCGTGAGTAATTATTCCACCGTGAGTATTTATTCCACCGTGAGTATTTATCCACCGTGAGTATTTATCCACCGTGAGTATTTATCCACACCGACGCTGCCACCAATAATGTCAACCCAATCCTTCCGTTGACAATCCTTCTGATTAAATCCTTGTTCTCTTCGTACTTAACGCCTATTTAACGTTCACCTTTTGAACACTAATTCTACGTATAAGTATAACCTGAACTAATCAGCAACACAGTTTAATATCTTTTCAGTTTAATAAGAAACAAACAGACAGAACTCAATTCGATTACAACTCAACTAGTCAGCCACACTACTACAGCGAACACACTCGAATTCAAACTTCTCTAGTCAGCATAATTCTTCGCGCCTCTTGACACACCTGTCTTCTGTGCGCATAAGCGAACTCTAATAATATACATATAGCGCGCCGCTGCCGAGATTGGCCGGCCGCGCGTGTCACTAAGACTATACGTTATACATCTATCATATATACATATACACGTGAAACTAAAGTAAGCGCACTAAATATATACGCTAATATCTCGCACTGCAAGACTGTACACAAAACTCAGTTCACATTATTATTATTATTATTATTATTATTATCATCCGAGAATTCATGTCAAGGTTCTGTTCACTCAGAAAATCGAGTTCCACGCCTCCGTTAAGAAGGCGATGGATATCGACGGGTTTGTTGCTCTTTGGCTCCGGGCAGCTTTGACATGGCGCCTTGGAAAGCCACTGCGTTGAAACGCTGCACCATCACCGATAGGTTCTTGAATAGGAAGTTTGTTTCGCGGGAGTCATCTGTGGTTTTCGACAGCCGGCGACCAATTTCAGATAGAAAGGCGAGGTCCTCTCTGTTAAAGGGACCGAAGGTTTCCACCGCCACAGGTATGAAGATGTATCTCCTCTGAAGTTCGGAGTATTTGATGTGCTTTCTCGCAGCAGCCACCTCCGCCGCCCCTCCTGCCGTGGCCGCCGTTGCTGTGATGTAAGAGGCGGCCACCGTGTCCACCACCGTCGCGTCCCACAATAAGGACAGCCCGCCGCTCCACGGTATTAGGGTCTGGCCATCCGGTCTCTTACCATCCGACCTGGATAAGCCGGACGGCTCCTTGACTGCCGGGGTGCCGGCTCTGTTGAGGCTGCGGTGGATGAGGTCGTTGATGTTGCTGTGCCTAGCTTGTCGGCTGAACCCCAGTGAGCACGACAGCCCATGCGCGCCTCTGGACGAGACTTTGGCGCCGCATGCGCATTTGTGCGGTTCGCAGAATGCCAGACCCAATCGAAGACCGACCGCCACCCTCATGGTCTCGTCATCCAGTCTGAGGCCGCGAGCAGCGATTGGGAGGGCGTGTAGCCAGTCCGAGGCGTGCGGTGACTGCGAGGCCTTCAGTCTCGCCTGGTAGTAGGGGTCAAGCAGTTTATCCTCGAGCGCCGATAGGGCTGCGTGTAGTAGCGGACCGTCCCAGTGTGCCTGTCCGCGCCCGGGGGTGACCGTCGGGATCGGGACCCCAGAAAGCTGAAGCCAGGTAGTCTTCGCCGAGTCATGTGCCGCGTCAGGGGTCACCGAAATAGTACCCAAGATGAGGGACTTGGTTTGGAGGGTGCCCGCGGCCGAAGCCAAGAAGGCGGGAAGTGCCTGCGAGGGCACCTTCCTTACTCCCAAACCTCCCATCCTAATCGGAAGAGAGGCTTGAGACCATTGGTCGTCGTTCAGCGAGACGTTAGGCATCCGGCCGACTCCTGCCCGTAGCAGCTAATCATAAACTCCCAGGAGCGGTTGATCGTGGCAGGGGGTGCTTCTCAATATGTGCATGAGCCTCGGCCAGCCGAGGGAGCATCTGAGTATCAGCAGAGCACCCTGTCTGTCGATGTGTTGGAGTTTGTCGAGCGCCCTCCTGAGGTTGGCCACGCAGGTGTCGAGGGTAGAGGAGAGGGCCTCCGTTGATGAAAGCGGGGCCAATAGGAGTGTGGCTGTTGATGGGCTCACGCGGACAAACTGCATCAGGGCGTTCTCGGCGCTGATCCCGGAGCCCGCGGTGATAAGTTCGCACTTGGCGCGGTTGAGCGAGAGGCCCAGGACTGAGCAACCTCTCTCGATTAGATCCACGTCTGCTTCCACCCCGTCAGCACTGCCGCCCAGGGTGAGGTCGTCCAGATATCCGAAGGCCAGGGGAGATTCTTGCCTGGTCAGAATCGGCTGGAGTGTTAAGCAGAAAAGCAAGGGCCCGAGGGGATCCACCTGCTGTGCGCCTTCTTGCGAGAGAATGGTGAATCGGCCGAATTGGAGGAACGAGGGCTCGGCGTAGGCTAGGTTGCAGTACGCGGTCAGTTCGGGAATAATATCGGTGACCGATGCCAACATGCTGTCCCGGTGTAGGCTGTTGAATGCATTTCATAGGTCCAACTTGACTATTATAGATTCCGAGCTCTTGTTGGCCAGAAAACGTCTGGTGGCGTGGATCGTCGCCTCGCAACCCCCGTGGACGCCCACTCCCAACTGTCTGGGGCACAGGTACGGTGTAATCCTCGGAATTGCGTGTGCGTTGGCACATTTAGAGGCCAATCTGCGTCAGACGTATCCTATGGGCCTATGGCTATCGGTCTCAGGCCGCCAGAATTTTTACGCAGAGCCAAGAGCGTGCCACCGAACAGGACGGAGCGCATCTCCTGCGGGCAGGTGCCGACGAGTAAAAGATTAACGAGCGCCGTCAGCGCCCCAAGCAAACCAGGTCCTGCATCCGGGTTGCCCGTTAGTTCCGTCACTTATTATTATTATTATTATTATTATTATTATTATTATTATTATTATTATTATTATTATTATTATTATTATTATTTTTTTTTTTTGGATCCCTCAGGGATATTATTATTATTATTATTATTATTGTTGTTGTTGTTGTTGTTGTTGTTGTTGTTGTTGTTGTTGTTGTTGTTGTTGTTGTTGTTGCTAGTATAGTTTGTATATAGGCCTACCATAAGAATATGCTTTTTATGAAAGCAATTGATCCTTCCCAGGCAGCACGTAAACGTTTTGTTTAGTTAGGAACGTTGAATAATAAGTAAGTAAGTAAGTAATCTTTTATTAGTACAAAACAAACGCTCATACTTTACAACCACAATACATACAAAAAACACAATATCAGTAAGACAAAAAAACACAAGCAGTATTATAAACAATTTGATACATACATTTCTATAACTAAAGTTATAACCTAAGGAACGTAATCGTACTCGTAATTGTAATCTCCAAACTTCTAAAGCGCCATTCGAAGGCCAAGCGCAGGGCACCAGCCTATTCACGAGCGCTACGTCAAATCAGAGGGTGTTTCCAGAGAGTAACCCAACAGAGAAGTCCGAGTCCAGATTCCAGAAGGCCAAATCAAATCAGAGAGGGTTTCCAAAGAGTAGTCCAAAAAGAGGTCCGAGTCCGGTTTCCAGGAGGTCAAATCAAATCAGAGGGGATTATCCAAAGAGTAGTCCAAAAGAGTTCAGAGTCCGATTTCCACAGGTCCAGATCAAGAATGAACAATGGAGGTAGCAATGGTGGAGACAGTTTTAAGGTCAAGCATAGGCCGGATGCGACGGAGGTCACGAATGTGACGAAGCAGGAGCGCGAGAGGTTGGAGATATGGTTAGAGAAGGAGAGATGTGGATCAAAAGTAATGCCAAGATAGCGGACTGGGGAGTCAGAGGTGAAGGTAAGAGAAGACGAGTCAGTAGATAGGTGTATGGAAGTGTCAGGGATTTTCTTTATTTGGGCAGGAAGGCTTATGATGATGAATTCAGTTTTGGAAGGGTTATGGCAGAGAAGATTGGATGACATCCACTCTGAGATAAGGTAAACCACGTTTTTGTGTGACGGAGGTGGAAAAGGAGCTTGGGGAAAAGGATATGTCTCCTGGTCTCTAGGACTCAACTGGGAAAAGCTCCTAAATACCTCTGTGACCTAATGCGCAAACCTCTATCTGCTCTGTCTTCCCGCCCTCTTCGGTCTGCTGACCGCCTTGATCTGCTTGTCCCTCGCGCAAGGACTTCGATGGCTCAGCATCGTGCGTTTGCCATCCTTGGCCCTTCCCTTTGGAATGACCTGCCCCCCTCTCTCCGTAGCAAGATTTTGCTTGGGATCTCGCCTTCTTCTCTCCGCTGCCTAAAGACCTTTCTTTTCCCTCGGGGCTGACACGCTGGGAGCGCCTCTGAATAGTCTATGCTGTGAGAGGCGCTTTATAAATAATTATATAAGATAAGATAAGATAAGAGTTGGGTGTCATCTGCGTAAAAAGATGGTGGTCAGCAGAGGAGGATTTTATGAGATGGCTTAAAGGTGTGATATAAAGGATGAAGTGGAGTGGACCCAGGGCGGAGCCGTGAGGGACACCACAGAAGAGAGGAGGGGGGTTGTAAGCATTACTCCAGGTGCAAGGCTGCAAGCAGAATAGAAATCTCGCAATATATCTTTCTGCCTCAGAGGGGATATGAACCAACGACCTTTGGGTTGATAGTCCAGCATGCCATCCACTAGCTATATGGAGCAGGTAGTGAAAAACTTGTTTTCCGCAATTTATCGATAATTATTTGCATCCAAATTTAAGCCGGCATTTATTTGTTTATTGCACGTGTCTTATCCAGAGCCCAAGGTCAGCAAATCTAGATGCGAGACAAGTGTAGGCAAACGACTCGTTCACGGTCGATACACACAACCTTCAACCTGCAATTGTTAGTTAATAATAATAATAATAATAATAATAATCTTCGTTTAATATCTTCAAACTGACAACAACGCAGTATGATTACAAATCAGTACATGTTATGCGATAAATCTTAACTACTAACAGAACAGACAGCCTGCAATACACGGGCAAATTGCAGCCTACAAAGCATGTCCGCCTATGGGACTGGATCTCTGTACCTCTCGCACTCTACGCCAGATGTTATCACAATACCCGGCGCGCTAAACAATGACGTAGGGGCCTACAATACATAAATTGTCTGAAGTGGAAACATACGGAGAGTTTGGCACCATAGAAATACGTTGGATGTGTGTTTACTGAAGCAGATCGACCGACTGAAGATCACCTGGTTGCAGCAGCAGAATCAGGAGCAGCGAATAGCATCTTCTGGTCACGCATCCGAACGCAGTCACCCGGCGACGAGGATCAATCCGTGTATAGAGGAGGAGGAAGGAGGAGGACGAAGGAGCAGGAGGAGGAAGGAGGAGGAGAAAGGAGGAGGAGAAAGGAGGAGGAAGGAGGAGGAGGAAGAAGGAGGAGGAGGAGGAGGAGGAAGGAGGAGAAAGGAGAAAGAAGGAGGAGGAGGAGGAAGGAGGAGGAGGATGTGGTTGGAGTTGATGCGGCGGCATTTGATGTTGCCGATGACGATCGACTGCCTATCGTTCGATCGATGTGTCCACTCTGCGTCACTTCCGTTGCAGAATCGTTGCTTGAATTGACAAAAACAGTGTAATCCCAGAATGCCTTTCTCCAAGCCTTGGCGCTTGACCTTTGCAATTTAAAAAAAATGACCTTACCGAATTACAGCCTTTCGATGGATTTCATTCAACTATAGGGCCTACTGACGTTAGGCCTATATAGCTGCGCTCGTAGCAAAGGTTATTCTAAAGACATTAGTGATTAATCGACGATTATATTTCTCCTATCATTTGTCACATGTTGCGCCTATGACAACATTGTTTATTGAATAAATGGTTATTGTATTGTATTATATTGTATTGTAGTAAGACTACAGCATATCAGATTAGAATTTTACGTTTAGTTCAACACTAATAACACTTTATTGTAAGTGCTAATTTGTATAGCGCCTCTAGAAATTCTCATCAGAGGTGCACCGACTACACAAGACCATAATCGAACAGAATGGTCTTAAACCGCTTGCGAAATAGAGGCACAGAAAGTAGAAGAAGCTCATGTCCGCAGATTGCATGACAGTCTGTTCCTGGCTGAGTTACCGACCACTGCGAAGTTCCCACTTTGGATTCTGGTGGTCTATGCCAGAGTTTTTCAAACTGTGGTCCGCGGACCCCTGGGGGTCCGCGAAGGATTTGGCGGGGGTCCGCGAGAGCGTTCTGAAAATAATGTGATGCTTAACACTGTATAGTTTTATCATTAACAGCCTGTGTCTTCAAATTCATACGCTACTTATAGCAAAGATCTTAGAGTCGTAGACTACGACTCTAAGATCTTTGCTTATAGTGTGCCTGTAACTGTAGGATCCACAAGGACCCAATTGGGTATTCGATCACATCAGTTTTGTGATGCTGATAGTTATTCTTTGCGTACTAGGGCCTACATGTGACGTAAATAAGATGTAGGCTTATGGTCACGTTACATTTCTAGCCTAGCCTAATAACACGTGTGTTTTTATAAAATTTAATATAGGACCTATAATTTCTGCTAATCGACTGCCAATCATTTCTGCACCCAATGTAAGCGCGATGTATTTGAAGCCTTCATCAGAAGTAGGCCTACAACTAGATTCCATTTAAAAAAGTTCAAGATATTCACAAAACAAACTTTGAAAGTCTACAAGTGTTTCATTTAGAAAATCAACACTGAATTTGAGCCTGATTGTTTTTTCCATGGAAGAAACACCGAAGCTCTAGCTAGGACTCTAGGCTAGTTGCTTTTACATAAACGATATATTTTCTTCTAATTGTAACTCTGGACTGACTTGGGTTTTCTGAAAAAAAAAACACTTGCTCTATATATCGATAGCATTAAGTATTACAAGACATAGTTAGGCCTAGCTTTAAAAATGTCAAAAATGGACTCTAGTGGTTCCTCCAGTGAAGGCTTCATTTGCAATATAATGCTGGTCTATTTCCGGATTATATAGGCCTACTGACCTGGACTTGTAGAATTAGAAATTTGTGGAATTCGCCTGGTTTTAGCCTTTAGATGAATGATAATACAGAGATTTGCAAAGCATATCCCTATTTCGTTCACGTTCGCTGTTATATGCTAACTAGGCCTATATAATTTTGCTGTTTGTATTATGGATAACTTTCTGAAACGTAAGAAAACAGTGCTTAAGCCTATCCAAACTAGCACCAAGTAGGGCCTACGGACAGTTTTTGCAAAGCAAAGCAAGCACATCCCTCTCGCTGACATTATAGGCTGTGACTGTGTTCCATGGTTATTGCAGGGAGTTAATAACAATTTATTTAGTGTTACTTTTATAATATTTATAATAGTCCTCAGCGTCATAAATATATAGTGTGGAAATAGTCTATCTGCCTGTTATTTTTTTTATTAAATTTTAAGAATAGGGGCCTAAATTTTGCTTTGTAAATACTGGGGGTCCGCGAGCTATGCCTAGAAAAAATAGGGGTCCCTGGTCCAAAAAGTTTGAAAACCTCTGATCTATGCAACGGTGCGCAATATTGTTTAGCCCAGTGGTTTTTTAAAGCCGGAACGCGCCGGAACGGCGTTCCGGCACCTTTTTTTCAGGTACTCAAAACAATTTATTTATTTTAATAATAAACACAATACCTTAGTTCGTTTAATTTAATTTCACTGTTTTGAACTGTTTTAAGTGTTTATTAAGACCCCTCCCAACCCCCAATCCCGTTTTTCTCGGGATTTTGGCTCGCTCCGGAACGTATTGTTCCGTTCCGTAACCTTTTTTCCCAGAAAAAAGCACTGGTTTAGCCTACAGTCATAGAAAGCAAGTAATCTAACGGAGAGCATGGGCGTGCGCCGGAATTTTAGCAGGGGGCAAAAGTTTTGTGCGGAAGGGGGCAACATTTTTGTAGGGGGAGCAAAATGACGTTTTTTTCATGAGCTATTCATGAACACAGAACACGTGACAGCCTTAAAAAGAGGATTTCTATGAAGCAGGATAGGAAAGAGCAGACCAGGCAGTCGCAGCTAGTGCATACAGACGCTGCTTTCTACGACAAGGCAAATAACAGTTTTATCAATCTACAAGGTACCTCTCTCTCTCTCTCTCTCTCTCTCTCTCTCTCTCTCTCTCTCTCTCTCTCTCTCTCTCTCTCTCTCTGGCTGTGTGTCTGTCTTTGCGTCTGTCTGTGTATCTGTCCGTATATATGCCTGTCTGTTTATTCCTTCTCGCTCTTACTCTGTCCAGAAGCGAGATCGATAGTTCGATCCAGTGAATGCCCTTTGTAATCAACGCACAGAGAGAGAGACACGCACTTGCACACATCTACTTAGACGCACACAGGGAGACGCACGCAACCATATGGAACAGGATCTGTTAATAATAATTATCTCGACGCTATCGATCGGACTTAATTATTTTCGGTCTACGAGAAACTAGCTACAGAGAGAGAGAGAGAGAGAGAGAGAGAGAGAGAGAGAGAGAGAGAGAGAGAGAGAGAGAGAGAGAGAGAGAGAGAGAGAGAGAAAGGGGAGAGGGGA